>ML401616.1:0-42375 GCA_005239525.1 Nicotiana knightiana
TTTGCAACGTGTCCAAAAATAACAAGTGCACGTCAATCGGGACTTGTATTAAAATAATTCCATGTATATTAAAAACCGGATAAAAAGTAAAATCACAAAAGGTTTTAAAACATGTAAATAATTAGATAATTAGGCCAAATACTAATAGTTAAGCGACCGTGCTAAAACCACGAACTCAGGAATGCCTAACACCTTCTCCCGGGTTAACAGAATTCCTTACTCAGATCTCTGGCCGCAGACAAATCAAAATAGAGTCAAAATTTCCTCGGTTTGGGATTTCAATAAAATAAATGGTGTCCCGGAACACCGTAAAAAATCCGGGTGGCGACTCTGAAACTAATAAATAAATCCCAAATCCGCATAATGTCACTTNAAAACTCCCGTATCCAACCCCGTGTCGGAAAAAGGAGGTGTGACACCCGCCATGACCAAATTACATTTTTTGGTATTTTACGGCCATAAAACATGAATTCCGCCCCGCCATGATCAAATTACATTTTTTGGTGTTTACGATAATGAAACTGGAATTCCGCCTGATTTGAGTATTTTCGTGTGCTATAGCCCACGCCTTCCGCCATGGGATGGAGTCAAACCTGGATCGCCTAATATTTGTCCAAGACATCAAATACGACCGGGGGAACCATCATCACCGCCCCGCCATGACTAAACTATAATTTTTTGTGTTTTATGGCAATTAAACTTGAATTCCGCCCGATTCCAATATTTTAATCTGCTATAGCCCACGCCTTCTGCCGTGGGATGGAGCCGGACCCGGATCGCCTAATATTTTTCAGGGACATGAAATACGAGCTGAGGAACCATAGTCACCGCCCCGCCTTGACCAAATTACATTTTCTGGCATTTTACGGCAATTAAACTGGAATTAAGCTTGATTGCAATATTTTTGTGTGCTATAACCCACACCTTCCGCCGTGGGACGGAGCCGGACCCGGATCACCTAATATTTTTCCGGGAAATCAAGTATGACCTAAGGAACCATAGCCACCGCCCCGCCATTACAAAAATACAAGTTTTGGTGTTTTACGGCCATTAAACAGGAATTCTGCACGATTGATATATATTTGTGTGCTATAGCCCACGCCTTCCGCCGTGGGATGGATCCGGACCCAGATTGCCTAATATTTTTTCGGGATATTAAATACGACCGAGGGATCCATAATCACAGCCCCTCCATGACAAAATAACATTTTTTGGTGTTTAACGGCAATTAAACTGGAATTCCGCCCGATTCCAATATTTTCGTGTGCTATAGCCCACTCCTTCCGCTGTGGGACGGAGCCGGACCCGGATTGCCTAATATTTGTCTGGGACATCAATTACGGCCTAAGGAACCATAGTCACCGCCCCGCGATGAACAAATCACATTTTTTGGCATTTTACGTCCCTAAAACTGGAATTCCACATGATTACAATGTTTTCGTGTGCTATAGCCTACGCCTTCCGCCGTGGGATGGAGCCGGATCACCTAATATTTGTGCTGGACATCAAATACTACCTATGGAACCATAGTCACTGCCCCGCCATGACTAAATAATGAAACTGGAATTCTGCCTTATTCGAGTATTTTCGTGTGCTATAGCCCACGCATTCCGCCGTGGGACGGAGTCGAACCCGGATCGCCTAATATTTGTCCAAGACATCAAATACGACCGAGGGAACCATCATCACCACCCCTCCATGATCAAATTACATTTTTTGGTGTTTATGGCAATTAAACTAGAATTCTGCTCGATTCGAGTATTTTTGTGTGTTATAGCCCACCCCTTCCGCCGTGGGACGGAGTCGAACCCAGATCGCCTAATTTATGTCCAAGACATCAAATACGACCGGGGGAACCATCATCTCCACCCAGCCATGAGCAAATTACATTTTTGGTGTTTTACGGCAATTAAACTAGAATTCCGCCCGATTGCAATATTTTCGTGTGCTATTGCTCACGCCTTCTGCCGTGGGACGGAGCCGGACCTGGATCACCTAATATTTGTCTGGGACATCAAATACGACCTAAGGAACGATAGTCACCGCCCCACCATGACTAAATTATATTTTTTGGCATTTTATGGCAATTAAGCTGGAATTCCGCCCCGATTGCAATATTTTCCTGTGCTATAGCCTACGCCTTCTGCCGTGGGACTGACCCGGATCACCTAATATTTGTCCAGGAAATCAAATATGACCTAAGGAACCATAGTCACCGCCCCATCATGACAAAATTACAAGTTTTGGTGTTTTACGGCACCTAAACTGGAATTCCGCCCGATTGCAAATTTTCGTGTGCTATTGCCCACGCCTTCTACCGTGGGACGGAGCCGGACCTGGATCACCTAATATTTGTCCGGGACATCAAATACGACCTAAGGAATGATAGTCACCGCCCCGCCATGAGCAAATTATATTTTTTGGCATTTTATGGCAATTAAACTGGAATTCCGCCCGATTGCAATATTTTCCTGTGCTATAGCCTACGCCTTCCGCCGTGGGACTGACCCGGATCACCTAATATTTGTCCAGGAAATCAAATATGACCTAAGGAACCATAATCACCGCCTGATTATAATATATTCGTGTGCTATAGTCCACGCCTTCCGCCGTGGGACGGAGCCGGACCCGGTTCGCCTAATATTTGTCCGGGATATCAAATACGACCTAAGGAACCCTAGACACCGCCTCGCCATGACCAAATTACATTTTTTGGCATTTTACAGCAATTAAACTGGAATTAAGCCTGATTGCAATATTTTCGTGTGCTATAGCCCACGCCTTCCGCCGTGAGACGGAGCCGCACCCGGATCGCCTAATATTTGTTCCGGACATCAAATTCGACATAAGGGACCATAGTCACCACCCCGCATGACCAAATTACATTTTTTGGTGTTTTACGAATATTAAACTGGAATTCTGCCCGATTGAATTATTTTCGTGTGCTATAGCCCACACCTTACGCCATCGGAAGGAGCCGGACACGGATTGCCTAATATTTTTTTCGGACATCAAATTCGACCTAAGAGACCATATTCACCGGCCCGCCATGACCAAATTACATTTTTTGGTATTTTACGGCCATAAAACTAGAATTCGGCCTCGCCATGACCAAATTATATTTTTTGGTGTTTACGACAATTAAACTATAATTCCGCCCGATTCGGGTATTTCGTGTGCTATAACCCACGCCTTCCGCCGTGGGACATATCCGAACCCGGATAGCCTAATATTTATTCGGGACATCAAATACGACAGGGGGAACCATAGTCACCGTCCCGCCATGAACAAATTACATTTTTTGTGTTGAACTTCAATTAAACATGAATTCCGCTCGATAGCAATATTTTAGTGTGCTATTGCCCACGCCTTGCGCCGTGGGAAAGAGCCGGAACCGAATCGCCTAATATTTATCCGTGACATAAAATACGACCTAAGGAACCATTATCACCGTCACGCCATGAACAAATTAAAGTTTTCGGTGTTTTATGGCCATAAAACTGGAATTATGCCCCGCCATGGCCAAATTACATTTTTTGGTGTTGAACTTCAATTAAACAGGAATTTCTGCCGATTGCAAAATTTTTGTGTTCTATAGCCTAAGCCTTGCGCCGTGGGACCTAGTGGACTCGGATCACCTAATATTTGTCTGGGACATCAAATACGACCTAAGGAATCAAAGTCATCGCCCCGCCATGACCAAATTACATTTTTTGGTGTTTTAAGTCCACAAAACTGGAATTCTGCTCGATTAAAATTTTTGTGTGTGTTATAGGCCACGCCTTACGCCGTGGCATGGAGCCGGACCCGTAATGCCTAATATTTGTACGGGATATCAAATACGACTGGGGGAACCATAGACACCGCCCCGCCATGACCAAATTACATTTTTTGATTTTTTACGGCAATCAAACGTGAATTCGGCCCGATTGCAATATTTTCGTGTGTTATAGATCACGTCTTCCTCCGTGGGACAAAATTACATTTTTTGGCATTTTACGACAATTAAACAGGAATTTCTCTTGATTGCAATATTTTCGTGTGCTATAGCCCACGTCTTCCGTCGTGGGACATAACCGGACCCGGATTGCCTAAATTTGTCCGGAATATCAAATACGACCTAATGAAAGATAGTCACCGCCTCACCATGACCGAGTTACATTTTTTGGAATTTTACGGCAATTAAACTGAAATTAAGCCCGATTGCAATATTTTTGTATGCTATAGCCCATACCTTCCGTTGTGAGACGGAGCCTGACCCTGATTGCCTAATATTTGTCTAAGACATTAAATACAACCTAAGGAACCATAGTCACCACCCTGTCAACACCAAATGACATTTTTGGTGTTTTACAACAATTAAACTTGAATTTCGCCCGATTGCAATATTTTCTTGTGCAATAACCCACGCCTTCCGCCGTGAGACGGAGCCTGACCCGGATCGCGTAATATTTGTCCGGGACATCATATACGACAGGGGGAACCATAGTCACCGCCCCGCCCCGCCATGACCAAATTACATTTTTTGGTGTTGAACTTCAATTAAACAAGAATTCCGCTCGATTGCAATATTTTCGTGTGCTATTGCCCATGCCTAGCGCCGTGGGAAAGATCCGGACCCGAATCGCCTAATATTTGTCCGTACATCAAATATGACCTAAGGAACCATAGTCAGCGCCGCGCCATGATCAAATTATATTTTTGGCATTTTACGGCAATGGAACTGGAATTCCGCCCCATTGCAATATTTTCGTGTGTTATAGCCCACGCCTTTCGTCGTGCGACGGAGCCGACCCGGATCCCCTAATATTTGTCTGGGACATCAAAACCGGGGGAACCATAGTCACCACCCGCCATGACCAAATTACATTTTTTGGCATTTTATGACCATAAAACATGAATTCTGCCTGATGCTAATATTTACGCGTGCTATAGCCCACGCCTTCCGCTGTGGGACAGAGCCGGATCGGGATCGCACAATATTTTTCCGGGACATCAAATACGACCAAAGGAACCATAGTCACTGCCTTTCCATGACCAAGTTACATTTTTGGTGTTTTACGGCAATTAAACTTGAATTCCGCCCGATTGCAATATTTCCATTTTCTTTAGCCCACACCTTCTGCCGTGTGACGGAGCCGGACCCGGATCGCCTAATATTTTTTCGGGACATCAAATACGATCTAAGGAACCGTAGTCACCGCTCCGCCATGACCAAATAACATTTTTTGGCATTTTAGGGTAATTAAAGTGGAATTTCGCCTGATTGCAATATTTTCGTATGCAAAATTCCTCTTTAATTGAAGTTCAACACCAAAAAATGTAATTTGGTCATGGCGGGTTGGAATTCCACTTTTTTGGCCGTAAAACACAAAAAATTTTAATTTGTTCATGGCGGGGCGGTGACAATGGTTCCTTAGGTCGTATTTGATGTCCTGGACAAATATTAGGCGAGCTGGGTTCGGCTCCGTCTCATAGCGGAAAGCGTGCGCTATAGCATACAAAAATATTGCAATCGTGCTTACTTCTAGTTTAATTACCATAAAACACCAAAAAATGTAATTTGTTCATGGCGGGCCGGTGACTATGGTTCCTTAGATCGTATTTGATATCCCGGACAAATATTAGGCGATCCGGGTCCAACTCCATCCCACGGCGAAAGACGTGGGCTATAGCACACGAAAATATTGCAATCAGGCGAAATTCCTGTTTAACTGCCGTAAAATGCCAAAAAATGTAATTTGGTCGTGGCGAAGCGGAATTTCCAGTTTTATGGCCGTAAAACACCAAAAAATGTAATTTGGTCATGGTGGGGCAGTGACAATGGTTCCTTAGGTCGTATTTTGTTATCCTAGACAAATATTAGGTGATCTGGCTCCGTCCCACTGCGGAAGGCATGGGATATAGCACACGAAAATATTGTAATGCGGGCGGAATTCCAGTTTTATGGCCGTAAAACACCAAAAAATGTAATTTGTTCATGGTGGGTAGTGACTATGGTTCCTTAGGCCATATTTGATGTCACTGACAAATATTAGGCGATACGGGTAGGGCTCTGTCCCACGATAGAAGGCGTTGGATATGGCACACAAAAATATTTGAAGGCAGAATTCTAGTTTAATTGCCGTAAAACACCAAAAATTGTAATTTGGTCATGGCGGGGCGGAATTCCAGTTTAATTGCTGTAAAACACCAAAAATGTAATTTGGTTATGGCGGGGCGGTGATTATGGTTCCCCTGGTCGTATTTGATTTCCAAGACAAATATTAGGTGATCCGGGTCCGGCTCTGTCCCACGGCGAAAGGCGTGGGCTATAGCAGACGAAAATATTGCAATCGGGCGGAATATCAGTTTAATTGCCGTAAAACATCAAAAAATGTAATTTTATCATGGAGGGGCGGTGACTTTGGTTTCTTAGGTTGTATTTTATGTCCCGGACAAATATTAGGCGATTGCAGTCTGGTTCTGTCCCACGGCGCAAGGGACGAAGCCTGACCCGGATCGCCTAATATATGTCTGTGACATCAAATGCGGCCTAAGGAACCATAGTCACCGCCCTCCATGAACAAATTACATTTTTTGGTGTTTTACGACCATAAAACTGGACTCGATTCAAAAAGTTTTGTGTGCCATAGCCCACGCCTTCTACCGTGGGAAGGAGCCGGACCCGTATCGCCTAATATTTGTTCAGGACATCAAATACGACCAGGGGAACCATAGACAGCACCCCGCCATGAAAATTACATTTTTTTGTATTTTACGGCAATTGAACATGAATTCCGCCTGATTACAATATTTTCGTGTGCTATACACCACGCCTTCCGCCACGGGACGGAGCCGGACCTGGATCGCATAATATTTGTTCGGGACATCAAATACGAACGGGAGAACCATAGTCACCGCCCGTCCATGAAAAAAATAAATTTTTTTTTTGGCATTTTACGGCCATAAAACATGAATTCTGCCAGATTCCAATATTTTTGTGTGCTATAGACCATGCCTTCCGTCGTGGGACGGAGCCGGAACCAGATAGCCTAATATTTTTCCAAGACATCAAATACGACCTAAGGATCCATAGTCACCGCCCCACCATGACTAAATTACATTTTTTGGCGTTTTACGGCCATAAAACTGGAATTCCGCTCGATTCAAAAAATTACGTGCGCTAGAGCCCACGCCTTCCGCCGTGGGACGGAGCCGAACCCGGATCGCCTAATATTAGTAAGGACATCAAATACAACCGAGGGAACCATAGACACCGCCCTTCATGACCAAATTACATTTTTTGGTGTTTTACGACAATTAAACGTGAATTCCGCCCGATTACAATATTTTCGTATGCTATAGACCACGCCTTTCTCCGTGGGACGGGGCCGGACATGGATCGCTTTATATTTTTCCGGGACATCAAATACGACGGGGGGAACCATAGTCAGCGCCCCTCCATGACCAAATTACATTTTTTTGGCATTTTACGGCCATAAAACTAGAATTCTACCAAATTCAAATATTTCTGTGCGCTAGATTCGACACCTTCTGCCGTGGGACGGAGTCGGACCCAAATCACCTAATATTTATCCAGGACATCAAATACTACCTAAGGAACCATAGTCACCGCCCACCATGACCAAATTACATTTTTTGGTGTTTTACGACCATCAAACTGAAATTCCGCCCGATTCCAATATTTTCTTGTGCTATAGCCCCCGCCTTTCGCCGTGGGACGGAGCCGGACCCGAATCGCCTAATATTTTTTTGGGACATCAAATACGCCCTAAGGAACCATAGTCACCGCCCCGCCATGTCGAAATTACATTTTTTGGCATTTTACGATAATTGAACTAGATTTTCGCCTAATTGTAATATTTTCGTGTGCTGTAGCCCACGTCTTACGCTGTGGAATGGAGCCAGATCCGGATCACCTAATATTTTTTGGGATATCAAATACGACCTAAGGAACCATAGTCACCGCCCCACCATGACCAAGTTACATTTTTTGGCATTTTACGACAATTAATGCTATAGACCATGCCTTTTGCCGTGAGATGGAGCCTCTCCGGATCGCCTAATATTTGTCTAAGATATTAAATACAACCTAAGGAACCATAATCACCGCCTCTGCAAGGACAAATTACATTTTTGGTGTTTTACGACAATTAAACTGAAATTCCGCCCGATTACAATATTTTCGTGTGCTATAGACCATGCCTTCCGCCGTGGGATGGAGCCGGACCAGGATCGCCTAATATTTGTACGGGACATCAAATATGATCGGGGGAACCATAGACACCGCCCCTCCATAAAAAAATTACATTTTTTGGTGTTTTACGGCAATTAAACGTGAATTCCGCCCGGTTGCAATATTTTCGTGTGTTATATACCACGCCTTCCGCCGTGGGCTGGAGCCTGACCTAGGTCACCTAATATTTGTCCGGGACATCAAATACTATCGGGGAAACCATATTCACCACTCCTACATGACCAAATTACATTGTTTTGGCATTTTACGGCCATAAAACTGGAATTCTGCCAGATTCCAATATTTTCGTGTGCGGCCCACGCCTTCCGCTGAGGGACGGAGCCGGAACCAGATGGCCTAATATTTGTCTAGGAAATCAAATACGACCTAAGGAACCATAGTCACCACCTCGCCATGACGAAATTACATTTTTTGGTATTTTACGGCCATAAAACTTGAATTCCGCTCGATTAAACAAATTTCGGGTGCTATAGCCCACGCCTTCCGCCGTGGGACGGAGCCGAAACCGGATCCCCTAATATTTGTAAGGGACATCAAATACGACCGGGGGGAACAATAGACACTGCCTTGCCATGACAAAATTAATTTTTTTGATGTTTTACGACAATTAAACGTGAATTCCGCCCGATTACAATATTTTCGTATGCTAAGATCACGCCTTTCGCCGTGGGACGGAGCCGGACATGGATCGTTTTATACTTTTCCGGGACATCAAATACGACGGGGGGAACCATAGTCAGCGCCCCTCTATGACCAAATTACATTTTTTTGGCATTTTACGGCCATAAAACTAGAATTCTGCCAAATTCAAATATTTCTGTGCGCTATATTCGACACCTTCTGCCGTGGGACGGAGTCGGACCCAAATCACCTAATATTTATCCAGGACATCAAACACTACCTAAGGAACCATAGTCATCGCCCACCATGACCAAATTACATTTTTTGGTGTTTTATGACCATCAAACTGAAATTTCGCCTGATTCCAATATTTTCTGGTGCTATAGCCCCCGCCTTTCACCGTGGGACGGAGCCGGACCCGAATCGCCTAATATTTTTTGGGATATCAAATACGACCTAAGGAACCATAGTCACCGCCCCACCATGACCAAGTTACATTTTTTGGCATTTTACGACAATTAATGCTATAGACCATGCCTTTCGCCGTGAGATGGAGCCGCTCCGGATCGCCTAATATTTGTCTAAGATATTAAATACAACCTAAGGAACCATAGTCACCGCCTCGGCAAGGCCAAATTACATTTTTGGTGTTTTACGACAATTAAACTGAAATTCCGCCCGATTACAATGTTTTCGTGTGCTATAGACCACGCCTTCCGCCACGGGACAGAGCCGGACCTGGATCGCGTAATATTTGTTCAGGACATCAAATACGAACGGGAGAACCATAGTCACCGCCCGTCCATGAAAAAAATAAATATTGTTTTGGCATTTTACGGCCATAAAACTTGAATTCTGCCAGATTCCAATATTTTTGTGTGCTATAGACCATGCCTTCCGTCGTGGGACGGAGCCGGAACCAGATGGCCTAATATTTGTCTAAGATATTAAATACAACCTAAGGAACCATAGTCACCGCCCACCATGACCAAATGACATTTTTTGGTGTTTTACGACCATCAAACTGAAATTCCGCCCGATTCCAATATTTTCTTGTGCTATAGCCCCCGCCTTTCACCGTGGGAAGGAGCCGGACCCGAATCGCCTAATATTTTTTGGGATATCAAATACGACCTAAGGAACCATAGTCACCGCCCCACCATGACCAAGTTACATTTTTTGGCATTTTACGACAATTAATGCTATAGACCATGCCTTTCGCCGTGAGATGGAGCCGCTCCGGATCTCCTAATATTTGTCTAAGATATTAAATACAACCTAAGGAACCATAGTCACCGCCTCGGCAAGGCCAAATTACATTTTTGGTGTTTTACGACAATTAAACTGAAATTCCGCCCGATTACAATATTTTCGTGTGCTATAGACCATGCCTTCCGCCGTGGGATGGAGCCGGACCAGGATCGCCTAATATTTGTATGGGACATCAAATACAATCGGGGGAACCATAGACACCGCCCCTCCATAACCAAATTACATTTTTTGGTGTTTTACGGCAATTAAACGTGAATTCCGCCCGGTTGCAATATTTTCGTGTGTTATATACCACGCCTTCCGCCGTGGGATGGAGCCGGACCTGGATCGCCTAATATTTGTATGGGACATCAAATACAATCGGGGGAACCATAGACACCGCCCCTCCATAACCAAATTACATTTTTTGGTGTTTTACGGCAATTAAACGTGAATTCCGCCCGGTTGCAATATTTTCGTGTGTTATATACCACGCCTTCCGCCGTGGGCTGGAGCCGGACCTAGGTCACCTAATATTTGTCCGGGACATCAAATACGATCGGGGAAACCATAGTCACCACTCCTACATGACGAAATTACATTGTTTTGGCATTTTACGGCCGTAAAACTGGAATTCTGCCAGATTCAAATATTTTCGTGTGCGGCCCACGCCTTCCGCCGAGGGACTGAGCCGGAACCAGATGGCGTAATATTTGTCTAGGAAATCAAATACAACCTAAGGAACCATAGTTACCACCTTGCCATGACGAAATTACATTTTTTGGTATTTTACGGCCATAAAACTTGAATTCTGCTCGATTAAAAAAAATTCGGGTGCTATAGCCCACGCCTTCCGCCGTGGGACGGAGCCGGAACCGGATCGCCTAATATTTGTAAGGGACATCAAATACGACCGGGGGAACAATAGACACTGCCTTGACATGACAAAATTAATTTTTTTGGTGTTTTACGACAATTAAACGTGAATTCCACCCGATTGCAATATTTTCGTATGCTATAGACCACGCATTCCGCCGTGGGACGGAGCCAGACATGAATCGCCTAATATTTGTATGGGACATCAAATATGATCGGGGGAACCATAGACACCTCCCCTCCATGACCAAATTACATTTTTGGTGTTTTAATGCAATTAAACGTGAATTCCGCCCGATTGCAATATTTTCGTATGCTATAGACCACGCCTTCCACCGTGGGACGGAGCCGGTCATGAATCGCCTAATGTTTGTCCGACACATCAAATACGACCAGGGGAACCATATTCAACCCCCCCCCCCCCCCCCCCATGACTAAATTACATTTTATTTTGGCATTTTACGGCCATAAAACTGGAATTCATCCAAATTCCTATATTTTCGCGCGCTATATCCCACACCTTCCACCGTGGGACGGAGCCGGACCAAGATCGCCTAATATATTTCCAGGACATCAAATACGACCTAAGGAACCATATTCAACGCCCCGCCATTACCAAATTACATGTTTTGGTGTTTTACGGCCATCAAACTGAAATTCCGCCCGATTCCAATATTTTCGTGTGCTATAGCCCACGCCTTCCACCGTGGGACGGACCCGGACCCGGATCGCCTAATATTTGTCCGGGAAAT
The DNA here is from genome assembly GCA_005239525.1 of Nicotiana knightiana. Taxonomy (NCBI): domain Eukaryota; kingdom Viridiplantae; phylum Streptophyta; class Magnoliopsida; order Solanales; family Solanaceae; genus Nicotiana; species Nicotiana knightiana. The sequence goes on from ML401616.1 coordinate 11,761, forward strand.
CAAATACTCCCTAAGGAACTACAGTCACCACCCCGCCATGTCCAAATTACATTTTTTTGTATTTTACGGCAATTAAACTAGAATTTCGCCTGATTGTAATATTTTCGTGTGTTAACGTCTTCCGCCGTGGGACGGAGCCGGAACCAGATGGCCTAATATTTGTCTGGGACATCAAATACGACCTAAGGAACCATAGTCACCGCCCCGCCATGACCATATTGCATTTTTTGGTGTTTTACGGCCATAAAACTAGAATTCCGCTCGATTCAAAATTTTCGTGTGCTATAGCCCACGCCTTCCGTCGTGGGACGGAGCCGAACCCGGATAGTCTAATATTTGTATTGGACATCAAATACGACCGGGGGAACCATAGAAACCACCCTCCCATGATCAAATTACATTTTTTTGGTGTTTTACGGCAATTAAACGGGAATTCTGCGCGATTGCAATATTTTCGTATGCTATAGACCACACCTTTTGTCGTGGGACGGAGCCTTACATGGATCGCCTAATATTTGTACGAGACATCAAATACGATCGGAGGAACCATAGATACCGCCCCTCTATGAGCAAATTATATTTTTTGGTGTTTTACGGCAATTAATCGTGATTCTACCCGATTGCAATATTTTCGTATGCTATAGACCACGCCTTCCACCGTGGGACGGAGCCGGACATGGATATCCTAATATTTGTACGGGACATCAAATAAGATAAGGGGAACCATAGACACCGCCCTTCCATGACCAAATTACATTTTTTTGCTGTTTTACTACAATTAAACGTGAATTCCGCGTAATTACAATATTTTCGTGTGCTATAGACCACGCCTTCTGCCGTGGGAAGGAGCCGGACCCGTATCGCCTAATATTTGTTCAGGACATCATATACGACCAGGGGAGCCATAGACACCACCCCGCCATGAAAATTATATTTTTTTTGTGTTTTACGGCAATTGAACATGAATCCCGCCCGATTACAATATTTTTGTATGCTATACACCACGCCTTCCGCTATGGGGTGGAGCCGGACCAAAGTCGCCTAATATTTGTCCGGGACATCAAATACGATCGGGGGAACCATAGTCACCACCCCTCCATGACCAAATCATATTTTTTTGGCATTTTATAGCCATAAAACTGGAATTCTGCCAGATTCCAATATCTTAGAGTGCTATAGCCCACGCTTTTCGCCGTGGGCCGGAGCCGGAATCAGATGGCCTAATATTTTTCTAGGAAATCAAATACGACCTAAGGAACCATAGTCACCGCCATGCCATGACCAAATTACATTTTTGGTTCTTTACGGCCATAAAACTAGAATTACAATCGATTAATAAAATTTTGTGTGCTATAGCCCACGCCTTCCGCCGTGGGACGAAGCCGGACCCAGACCCGGATCGCCTAATATTTGTAAGGAACATCAAATACGACTGGGGGAACCATAGACACCGCCCTGCCATGGAAAAATTAAATTTTTTGGTGTTTAAAGGCAATTAAACGTGAATTCCACCCGATTGCAATATTTTTGTATGCTATAGACCACGCCTTCCGCCGTGGGAAGGAGAAGGACATGGATCGCCTAATATTTTTCTGGGAGATCAAATACGATAGCGTATGCTATAGACAACGTCTCCATAGCCAAATTACATTTTTTGGTGTTTTACTGCAACTAAACGTGAATTTCGCCTGATTGCAATATTTTCGTATGATATAGACCACGCCTTCCGCCGTGGAACGGAGTTGGACATAGATCGCCTAATATTTTTACGGGGCATCAAATACAATCGGGGGAACCATAGACACTGCTATTCCCTTCTCCCTTCTTACTCTTCCGAGGATTGCCCTGCCATGACCAAATTACATTTTTTTGGTGTTTTGCGACAAATAAACGTGAATTTCGCCTGATTACTATATTTTTGTGTGCTATAGACCACGTCTTCCGTGGGACAGAGCGGAACCCGGATAGCCTAATATTTGTCCGGGAAATCAAATACGACAGGGGAACCATAGTCACAGCCCCACCATGACCAAACTACACTTTTTGGTGTTGAACTTCAATTAAACATGAATTCCGCTCGATTGTAATATTTTCGTGTGCTATTGTCCACGCCTTGCGCCGTGGGAATGAGCCAGACCCGAATCACCTAATATTTGTCCGGGACATCAAATACGACCTAAGGCACCATAGTCAGTTCCGCGCCATGACCAAATTACATTTATTTTTGGCATTTTACGGCTATAAAACTGGAATTCTGCCATATTCCAATATTTTTGTGTGCTATAGACAACGTCTTCCACCGTGGGACGAATCCAGACCTAGATCGCCTAATATTTGTCTAGGACATCAAATACGACCTAAGGAACCATAGTCATCGCCCCACCATGACCAAATTACATTTTTTGGTGTTTTACGGCCATCAAACTGAAATTCCGCCCGATTCCAATATTTTCGTGTGCTATAGCCCACACTTTCCGCCATGGGATGGTGCCGGACCCGGATCGCCAAATATTTGCTCGAGACATCAAATACGACCTAAGGAACCATAGTAACCACCCCTCCATGACCAAATAATATTTTTTGGAATTTTACGACAATTAAACTGGAACATCGCCTGATTGCAATATTTTCTTGTGCTACAGCCCACGTCTTCCTCCGTCGGACGGAGTCGGATCTGGATCGCATAATATTTTTCCATGATATCAAATACGACCTAAGGAACCATAGTCACCGCCCCTCCATGACCAAATTACATATTTTGGAATTTTACGGCAATTAAACTGGAATTAAGCACGATTGCAATATTTTCGTGTGCCACGCCTTCCGCCGTGAGACGGAGCCGGTGTCGGATCGCCTAATATTTGCTGGGGACATCAAATACGACCGAGGGAACCATAGTCACAACCCCTCCATGACCAAATTACATTTTTTGGTGTTTTACATCAATTAAACTGGAATTTCGCCCGATAGTAGTATTTTTGTGTGCTATAGCCCACACCTTCCGCCGTAAGACGGAGTCGGACCTGGATCGCCTAATATTTGTTCGGGACATCAAATACGACCGAAGGAACCATAGTCACCGCCCAACCATGACCAAATTACATTTTTTGGTGTTTACAACAATTAAACTGGAATTCCGCCCAATTCGAGTATTTTCGTGTGCTATAGCCCACACCTTCCGCCATGGGACAAAGCCGAACCCGGATCACCTAATATTTGTCCGCGATATCAAATACGACCTAAGGAACCATATTCACCGCCCCGCCATGACCAAATTACATTTTCTGGCATTTTACGGCAATTGAACTAGAATTCTGCCCGATTGCAATATTTTTGTGTGATATAGCCCACGCCTTCCGCCGTGAGACGGAACCGGACCGGGATCGCCTAATATTTGTCCAGGACATCAAATACGACCGAAGGAACCATAGTCACCACCCCGCCATTACCAAATTACATTTTTTGGTGTTTTACGGCCATAAACCTGGAATTTGCCCTGTCATGACCATATTACATATTTTGGTGTTGAACATGAATTAAACAAGAATTCCGCCTGATTGCAATATTTTCGTGTGCTATAGCCCACACCTTGCGTCATGGGATAGAGCCGACCCGGATCGCCTAATATTTGTACGGGACATCAAATACAATAGGGGGAACCGTAGACACCGGCCCGCCATGACCAAATTACATTTTTTGGTGTTTTACGGGAATTTAAACATGAATTCCGCCCGATTGCAATATTTTCATGTGCTATAGACCACGCCTTCTGCCCTAGGACGGAGCCGAACCTGGGTAATATTTTTTCGGGACATCAAATACGACCGGAGGAACCATAGTCACTGCCCCATGACCAAATTACAATTTTTTGGGCATTTAACGACCATAAAACTGGAATTCTGCCAGATTCCAATATTTTCGTGTGCTATAGCCCACGCCTTCTGCCTAGGGACGTAGCCGGACCGAGATGGCATAATATTTTTCCAGGACATCAAATACAACCTAAGGAACCATACTCACCGCCCCGCCATGACCAAATTAAATTTTTTGGTGTTTTACGGCCATAAAACTGGAATTCCGCTCGATTCAAAAATGTTTGTGTGCTATAACCCACGCCTTCTGCCGTGGGAGGAGCTGGACCTGGATCGCCTAATATTTGTACGAGACATCAATTATGACTGGGGGAACTATAGACACCACCCCTCCGTGACAAAATTAGATTTTTTGGTGTTTTACGGCAATTAAACGTGAATTTCGCCCGATTGCAATATTTTCATGTGCAGTAGACCATGCCTTCCGCCGTGGGACAGAGCCGGGCCTGGATCGCATAATATTTGTCTGGTATATCAAATACGATCGGGGGAACCATAGTCACCGCCCCTCCATGAACATATTAAAATTTTTTGGGCATTTTACGGCCATTAAACTTGAAATCGGCCAGATTCCAATATTTTCATGTGCTATAGCCCACGCCTTCTACCGTGGGATGGAGCCGGACCCATATGGCCTAATATTTGTCCAGATCATCAAATACAACCTAAGGAACCATATTCACTGCCTCACCATGACCAAATTATATTTTTTTGGTGTTTTACGGCCATAAAACTGGAATTCCGCTCGATTCAAAAATTTTCGTGTGCTATAGCCCACGTCTTCCTCCGTGGGACAGAGACGGACCCGGATCACATAATATTTGTACGGGACATCAATTACGACCGGGGTAACCATAGACACCTCCACGCCATGACCAAATTACATTTTTTGGTGTTTAACAGCAATTAAATGTGAATTCCGCCCGATTGCAGTATTTTCGTGTGATATAGACCACGCCTTCCGTTGTGGGAAGAAGCCGAACCTGGATTGCCTAATATTTGTCTGGGACATCAAATACGACAGGGGGAACCATAGTCATCGCCCCTCCATGACAAAATTACATTTTTTGGCATGTTACAGCTATAAAACTGGAATTCTGCCAGATTCATATATTTTCGTTTGTTATAGCCCACGCCTTGCGCCGTGGGACGAAGCCGAACCCAGATCGCCTAATATCTTTCCATGACATCAAATACGACCTAAGGAACCATAGTCACCGCTCGCCATAACCAAATTACATTTTTTGGTATTTTACGGCCATCAAACTGCAATTCCGCCCGATTCCAATATTTTTGTGTGCTATAGCCCCGCCTTTCACCGTGGGATGGAGCCGGACCTGGATCGCCTAATATTTGTCCGGGACATCAAATACGACCTAAGGAACCGGATCGCCTCATTGCAATATTTTTGTGTGCTACAACCCACATCTTCAGTCGTGGGACAGAGCCGGACCTGGATCACCTAACATTTTTTCGGGATATCAAATAGGACCTAAGGAATGATAGTCACCGCCCCGTCATGACCAAATTACATATTTTGGAATTTTACGGCAATTAAACTAGAATTAAGCCTGATTGCAATATTTTCGTGTGCTATAGCCCACGCCTTCCACCGTGAGACGAAGCCGGACTCGGATCGCCTAATATTTGTCCGGTATATCAAATACGACCGGGGGAACCATATTCAGAACCCTGCCATGACCAAATTATATTTTTTAGTGTTTTACAGAAATTAAATTGGAATTCCGCCCGATCGCAATATTTTCATGTGCTATAGCCCACAACTTCCGTCGTGGGACAGAGTCGGACACGTATCGCCTAATATTTGTTCGGGACATCAAATACGACCTAAGGAACCATATTCACCGCCCCTCCATGACCAAATTACATTTTTTTGGTGTTTACGACAATTAAATTGGAATTCCGCCCAATTCGAGTATTTTCATGTGCTATATCCCACACCTTCTGACGTGGGACAGAGCCGAACCCGGTTCGCCTAATATTTGTCCGAGACATCAAATACGACAAGGGGAGCCATACTTACCGCCCCGCTATGACCAAATTACATTTTTTTTGTGTTTTACTACAATTAAACTCGAATTCCACCCGATTGCAATATTTTCATGTGCTATAGCCCACGTCTTCCGCCGTGGGACAGATCCGTACCCAGATCGCCTAATATTTGTTCGGGACATCAAATACGACCTAAGGAACCATATTCATCACCCCGCTATGACCAAATTACATTTTTGGTGTTTACGATAATTAAACTGGAATTCCTCCCAATTCTAGTATTTTCGTGTGCTATAGCCCACACCATCCGCCGTGGGACAGAGCCGAACCCGGATCACCTAATATTTGTCCGGGACATCAACTACAACCAGGGGAACCGTAGTCACCGCCCCACCATGATCAAATTACATTTTTTGGTGTTTTACGGCAATTAAACTGGAATTCCGCCCGATTGCAATATTTTCGTGTGCTATAGCCCACGCCTTCCGTCGTAGGACGTTGCCGGACGCGGATCGCCTAATATTTATCCGGGACATCAAATACGAATGGAGGTACCATAATCACTACCCCGCCATGACCAAATTACATTTTTTTGGTATTTTGAGGGAATTAAACTGGAATTCCGCCTAATTCAAATATTTTTGTGTGCTATAGCCCACGCTTTCCGCCGTGGGACAATGCCGGACCCGGATCGCCTAATATTTGTCCGGGACATCAAATACGACCTAAGGAACCATAGTCACCGCCCCGCCATGACCAATTTACATTTTTTGGTTTTTTACTTCAATTAAATAGGAATTCCGGCCGATTGCAATATTTTCGTGTGTTATAGTGCGCCGTGGGACAGATCCGGAGCCGGATCCCCTAATATTTGTCTGGGACATCAAATACGACCTAAGGAATCATAGTCAACAGCCCCTCCATGACCAAATTAAATCATTTGGCATTTTAAGGCAATTGGACTGGAATTTAGCCCGATTGCAGTATTTTCGTGTGATATAGACCACGCCTTCCGTCGTGGGAAGAAGCCGAACCTGGATTGCCTAATACTTGTCTGGGACATCAAATACGACAGGGGGAACCATATTCATCGCCCCTCCATGACCAAATTACAATTTTTGGCATGTTACAGCTATAAAACTGGAATTCTGCCAGATTCCAATATTTTCGTTTGTTATAGCCCACGCCTTCCGCTGTGGGACGAAGCCGAACCCAGATCGCCTAATATCTTTCCATGACATCAAATACGACCTAAGGAACCATAGTCACCGCCCTCCATGACCAAATTACATTTTTGGTGTTTACGATAATTAAACTGGAATTCCTCCCAATTCTAGTATTTTCGTGTGCTATAGCCCACGCCTTCCGCTGTGGGACGAAGCCGAACCCAGATCGCCTAATATCTTTCCATGACATCAAATACGACCTAAGGAACCATAGTCACCGCCCTCCATGACCAAATTACATTTTTGGTGTTTACGATAATTAAACTGGAATTCCTCCCAATTCTAGTATTTTCGTGTGCTATAGCCCACGCCTTCCGCTGTGGGACGAAGCCGAACCCAGATCGCCTAATATCTTTCCATGACATCAAATACGACCTAAGGAACCATAGTCACCGCCCTCCATGACCAAATTACATTTTTGGTGTTTACGATAATTAAACTGGAATTCCTCCCAATTCTAGTATTTTCGTGTGCTATAGCCCACGCCTTCCGCTGTGGGACGAAGCCGAACCCAGATCGCCTAATATCTTTCCATGACATCAAATACGACCTAAGGAACCATAGTCACCGCCCTCCATGACCAAATTACATTTTTGGTGTTTACGATAATTAAACTGGAATTCCTCCCAATTCTAGTATTTTCGTGTGCTATAGCCCACGCCTTCCGCTGTGGGACGAAGCCGAACCCAGATCGCCTAATATCTTTCCATGACATCAAATACGACCTAAGGAACCATAGTCACCGCCCTCCATGACCAAATTACATTTTTGGTGTTTACGATAATTAAACTGGAATTCCTCCCAATTCTAGTATTTTCGTGTGCTATAGCCCACGCCTTCCGCTGTGGGACGAAGCCGAACCCAGATCGCCTAATATCTTTCCATGACATCAAATACGACCTAAGGAACCATAGTCACCGCCCTCCATGACCAAATTACATTTTTGGTGTTTACGATAATTAAACTGGAATTCCTCCCAATTCTAGTATTTTCGTGTGCTATAGCCCACGCCTTCCGCTGTGGGACGAAGCCGAACCCAGATCGCCTAATATCTTTCCATGACATCAAATACGACCTAAGGAACCATAGTCACCGCCCTCCATGACCAAATTACATTTTTGGTGTTTACGATAATTAAACTGGAATTCCTCCCAATTCTAGTATTTTCGTGTGCTATAGCCCACGCCTTCCGCTGTGGGACGAAGCCGAACCCAGATCGCCTAATATCTTTCCATGACATCAAATACGACCTAAGGAACCATAGTCACCGCCCTCCATGACCAAATTACATTTTTGGTGTTTACGATAATTAAACTGGAATTCCTCCCAATTCTAGTATTTTCGTGTGCTATAGCCCACGCCTTCCGCTGTGGGACGAAGCCGAACCCAGATCGCCTAATATCTTTCCATGACATCAAATACGACCTAAGGAACCATAGTCACCGCCCTCCATGACCAAATTACATTTTTGGTGTTTACGATAATTAAACTGGAATTCCTCCCAATTCTAGTATTTTCGTGTGCTATAGCCCACGCCTTCCGCTGTGGGACGAAGCCGAACCCAGATCGCCTAATATCTTTCCATGACATCAAATACGACCTAAGGAACCATAGTCACCGCCCTCCATGACCAAATTACATTTTTGGTGTTTACGATAATTAAACTGGAATTCCTCCCAATTCTAGTATTTTCGTGTGCTATAGCCCACGCCTTCCGCTGTGGGACGAAGCCGAACCCAGATCGCCTAATATCTTTCCATGACATCAAATACGACCTAAGGAACCATAGTCACCGCCCTCCATGACCAAATTACATTTTTGGTGTTTACGATAATTAAACTGGAATTCCTCCCAATTCTAGTATTTTCGTGTGCTATAGCCCACGCCTTCCGCTGTGGGACGAAGCCGAACCCAGATCGCCTAATATCTTTCCATGACATCAAATACGACCTAAGGAACCATAGTCACCGCCCTCCATGACCAAATTACATTTTTGGTGTTTACGATAATTAAACTGGAATTCCTCCCAATTCTAGTATTTTCGTGTGCTATAGCCCACGCCTTCCGCTGTGGGACGAAGCCGAACCCAGATCGCCTAATATCTTTCCATGACATCAAATACGACCTAAGGAACCATAGTCACCGCCCTCCATGACCAAATTACATTTTTGGTGTTTACGATAATTAAACTGGAATTCCTCCCAATTCTAGTATTTTCGTGTGCTATAGCCCATACCATCCGCCGTGGGACAGAGCAAAACCCGGATCACCTAATATTTGTCCGGGACATCAAATACAACCAGGGGAACCATAGTCACCGCCCCACCATGATCAAATTACATTTTTTGGTGTTTTACTACAATTAAACTTGAATTCCTCCTAATTGCAATATTTTCATCTGCTATAGCCCACGCATTCCGCCGTGGGACGGAGCCGGACTCAGATTGCATAATATTTGTCCGAGACATCAAATATGACCTAAGAAACCATAGTCAGCACCCCGCCATGACCAAATTACATTTTTTGGTGTTTTACGGCAATTAAACTGGAATTCCGCCCGATTGCAATATTTTCGTGTGCGATAGCCCACGTCTTCCGTCGTAGGACGGAGCCGGACCCGGATTGCCTAATATTTATCTGGGATATCAAATACGAATGGAGGTACCATAATCACTACCCCGCCATGACCAAATTACATTTTTTTGGTATTTTGAGGGAATTAAACTGGAATTCCGCCTGATTCAAATATTTTTGTGTGCTATAGCCCACGCTTTCCGCCGTGGGACGAAGCCGGACCCGGATCGCCTAATATTTGTCCGGGACATCAAATACGACCTAAGGAACCATAGTCACCGCCCCGCCATGACCAATTTACATTTTTTGGTTTTTTACTTCAATTAAATAGGAATTCCGGCCGATTGCAATATTTTCGTGTGTTATAGTGCGCCGTGGGACAGATCCGGAGCCGGATCCCCTAATATTTGTCTGGGACATCAAATACGACCTAAGGAACCATAGTCACCGCCCCGCCATGACCAATTTACATTTTTTGGTTTTTTACTTCAATTAAATAGGAATTCCGGCCGATTGCAATATTTTCGTGTGTTATAGTGCGCCGTGGGACAGATCCGGAGCCGGATCCCCTAATATTTGTCTGGGACATCAAATACGACCTAAGGAACCATAGTCACCGCCCCGCCATGACCAATTTACATTTTTTGGTTTTTTACTTCAATTAAATAGGAATTCCGGCCGATTGCAATATTTTCGTGTGTTATAGTGCGCCGTGGGACAGATCCGGAGCCGGATCCCCTAATATTTGTCTGGGACATCAAATACGACCTAAGGAACCATAGTCACCGCCCCGCCATGACCAATTTACATTTTTTGGTTTTTTACTTCAATTAAATAGGAATTCCGGCCGATTGCAATATTTTCGTGTGTTATAGTGCGCCGTGGGACAGATCCGGAGCCGGATCCCCTAATATTTGTCTGGGACATCAAATACGACCTAAGGAACCATAGTCACCGCCCCGCCATGACCAATTTACATTTTTTGGTTTTTTACTTCAATTAAATAGGAATTCCGGCCGATTGCAATATTTTCGTGTGTTATAGTGCGCCGTGGGACAGATCCGGAGCCGGATCCCCTAATATTTGTCTGGGACATCAAATACGACCTAAGGAACCATAGTCACCGCCCCGCCATGACCAATTTACATTTTTTGGTTTTTTACTTCAATTAAATAGGAATTCCGGCCGATTGCAATATTTTCGTGTGTTATAGTGCGCCGTGGGACAGATCCGGAGCCGGATCCCCTAATATTTGTCTGGGACATCAAATACGACCTAAGGAACCATAGTCAACAGCCCCGCCATGACTAAATTAAATCATTTGGCATTTTAAGGCAATTGAACTGGAATTCCGCCCGATTGCAGTATTTTCGTGTGATATAGACCACGCCTTCCGTCGTGGGAAGAAGCCGAACCTGGATTGCCTAATATTTTTCTGAGACATCCAATACGACAGGGGGAACCATAGTCATCGCCCCTCCATGACCAAATTACAATTTTTGGCATGTTACAGCTATAAAACTGGAATTCTGCCAGATTCCAATATTTTCGTTTGTTATAGCCCACGCCTTCCGCCGTGGGACGAAGCCGAACCCAGATCGCCTAATATCTTTCCATGACATCAAATACGACCTAAGGAACCATAGTCACCGCCCTCCATGACCAAATTACATTTTTTGGTATTTTACGGCCATCAAACTGCAATTCCGCCCGATTCCAATATTTTTGTGTGCTATAGCCCACGCCTTTCACCGTGGGATGGAGCCGGACCTGGATCGCCTAATATTTTTCCGGGACATCAAATACGACCTAAGGAACCGGATCGCCTGATTGCAATATTTTCGTGTGCTACAACCCACATCTTCAGTCGTGGGACAGAGCCGGACCTGGATCACCTAACATTTTTTCAGGATATCAAATAGGACCTAAGGAATGATAGTCACCGCCCCGTCATGACCAAATTACATATTTTGGAATTTTACGGCAATTAAACTGGAATTAAGCCTGATTGCAATATTTTCGTGTGCTATAGCCCACGCCTTCCGTCGTGAGACGAAGCCGGACTCGGATCGCCTAATATTTGTCCGGTATATCAAATACGACTGGGGGAACCATATTCAGAACCCTTCCATGACCAAATTATATTTTTTAGTGTTTTACGGAAATTAAATTGGAATTCCGCCCGATCGCAATATTTTCATGTGCTATAGCCCACACCTTCCGTCGTGGGACAGAGTCGGACCCGTATCGCCTAATATTTGTTCGGGACATCAAATACGACCTAAGGAACCATATTCACCGCCCCTCCATGACCAAATTACATTTTTTTGGTGTTTACGACAATTAAATTGGAATTCCGCCCAATTCGAGTATTTTCATGTGCTATATCCCACACCTTCTGCCGTGGGACAGAGCCGAACCCGGATCGCCTAATATTTGTCCGAGACATCAAATACGACAGGGGGAGCCATACTTACCGCCCCGCTATGACCAAATTACATTTTTTTGTGTTTTACTACAATTAAACTCGAATTCCACCCGATTGCAATATTTTCATGTGCTATAGCCCACGTCTTCCGCCGTGGGACAGATCCGTACCCAGATCGCCTAATATTTGTTCGGGACATCAAATACGACCTAAGGAACCATATTCATCACCCCGCTATGACCAAATTACATTTTTGGTGTTTACGATAATTAAACTGGAATTCCTCCCAATTCTAGTATTTTCGTGTGCTGTAGCCCACACCATCCGCCGTGGGACAGAGCCGAACCCGGATCACCTAATATTTGTCCGGGATATCAAATACAACCAGGGGAACCATAGTCACCACCCCACCATGATCAAATTACATTTTTTGGTGTTTTACTACAATTAAACTTGAATTCCTCCTAATTGCAATATTTTCATCTGCTATAGCCCACGCATTCCGCCGTGGGACGGAGCCGGACTCAGATTGCATAATATTTGTCCGAGACATCAAATATGACCTAAGAAACCATAGTCAGCACCCCGCCATGACCAAATTACATTTTTTGGTGTTTTACGGCAATTAAACTGGAATTCCGCCCGATTGCAATATTTTCGTGTGCTATAGCCCACGCCTTCCGTCGTTGGACGGAGCCGGACCCGGATCGCCTAATATTTATCCGGGACATCAAATACGAATGGAGGTACCATAATCACTACCCCTCCATGACCAAATTACATTTTTTTGGTATTTTGAGGGAATTAAACTGGAATTCTGCCTGATTCAAATATTTTTGTGTGCTACAGCCCACGCTTTCCGCCGTGGGACGAAGCCGGACCCGGATCGCCTAATATTTGTCCGGGACATCAAATACGACCTAAGGAACCATAGTCACCGCCCCGCCATGACCAATTTACATTTTTTGGTTTTTTACTTCAATTAAATAGGAATTCCGTCCGATTGCAATATTTTCGTGTGTTATAGTGTGCCGTGGGACAGATCCGGAGCCGGATCCCCTAATATTTGTCTGGGACATCAAATACGACCTAAGGAACCATAGTCAACAGCCCCGCCATGACCAAGTTAAATCATTTGGCATTTTAAGGCAATTGAACTGGAATTCCGCCCGATTGCAATATTTTCGTGTGTTATTGCCCATGCCTTCCGCCGTGGGACTGATCTGAACCCGTATCGCCTAATATTTGTCCCGGACATCAATACGACTGGGGGAACCATAGTCACCGCCCCGCCATGACCAAATTAAAGTTTTTTTTGCATTTTACGGCCATAAAACTGGAAGTCCGCCTAATTCCAATAATTTCGTGTGCTATAACCCACGCCTTCTGCCGTGGGACGGACCCGGACCCCGGATCGCATAATATTTGTCCGGGACTTTTTTTGGTATTTTACGGTAATTAAACTGGAATTCCGCCCGATTTCAATATTTTCGTGTGTTATAGCCCACGCCTTCTATCGTGGGACGGTCCCGGACACGGACCCGGATCACCTAATATTTGTCCGGGACATAAAATATGAACTAAGTAATCATAGTCACCGCCCTTCCATGACAAAATTACATTTTTGGCATTTTACGGCCATAAAACTGGAATTGCGCCCGATTATAATATTTTCGTGTGCTATAGCCCACGCCTTCCGCAGTGGGATGGAGCCGGATCGCCTAATATTTGTCTGGGACATCACATACGACCTAAGGAACCATAGTCACCGCCCCGCCATGACAAAATTACATTTTTGGTGTTTACGCCAATTAAACTTGAATTCTGCCCGATTCGAGTATTTTCGTATGCTATAGCCCACGCCTTCTGTCGTGGGACAGAGCCGAACCCGGATCGCCTAACATTTATCTGGGACATCAAATACGACCTAAGGAACCATAGTCACCGCCCCGCCATGACAAAATTACATTTTTGGTGTTTACGCCAATTAAACTTGAATTCTGCCCGATTCGAGTATTTTCGTATGCTATAGCCCACGCCTTCTGTCGTGGGACAGAGCCGAACCCGGATCGCCTAACATTTATCTGGGACATCAAATACGACCGAGGGAATCATAGTCACCGAACCACCATGACAAAATTACATTTTTTGGTGTTTTACTGCAATTAAACTGGAACTAGCCCGATTATAATATTTTTGTGTGTTGTAGCCCACGCCTTCCACCGTGGGACGGAGCTGGTCCCGGATCGTCTAATATTTGTCTGGGACATCAAATACGACCTAAGGAACTATAGTGACCGCCTCGCAATGACCAAACTACATTTTTGGTGTTTTACGGCCATAAAACTTGAATTTCGCCCGATTTCAATATTTTCGGGTTCTATATCCCACGCCTTCCGCCGTAGGACAGAGCCGGACCTAGATCCGGATGGCCTAATATTTGTCTGGGACATCAAATACGATTGGGGTATGCATAATCAACGTTGACCAAATTACATTTTTGGTGTTTTACGGCCATAAAACTGGAATTCCGTCCGGTTGCAGTATTTTCGTGAGCAATAGCCCACGCCTTTCGCCATGGGACGGAGCCAGACCCGGATTGCGTAATATTTGTTTGGGACATCAAATACGACCTAAGGAACCATAGTCACTGCCTGCCATGACCAAATTACATTTTCTGACATTTTATGGCAATAAAACTAGAATTCCGCCGTATTGCAATATTTTCGTGTGCTATAGCCCATACCTTCTGCCGTGGGACGGAGCCGGACTCAGATCCCCTAATATTTTTCTGGTACATCAAATACGACCTAAAGAACCATAGTCACTGCCCCTCCATGACCATATTACATTTTTGGCATTTTACGGCAATTAAACTAGAATTCCGCCCGATTGCAATATTTCGTGTGCTATAGTCGAAGCTTTCCGCCGTGGGACCGAGCTGGACCTGGATCGCCTAATATTTGTGAGGGACATAAAATACAACCTAAGGAACCAAATTCACAGCCCCTCCATGACCAAATTACATTTTTTGATGTTTTACGACAATTCAACTGGAATTCCGCCTGATTGTAATATTTTCATGTGCTATAGCCCACGCCTTTTGCCGTAGGATGGAGCCGGACCCGGATCGCCTAATATTTATCTAGGGCATTAAATACGAATGGGGGTACCATAATCACTACCCCGCCATGACCAAATTACATTTTTTGGTATTTTACGGCAATTAAACTGGAATTCCGCCGGATTCCAATATTTTTGTGTGCGCCCACGCCTTCCACCGTGGGACGAAGCCGGACCCAGATCGCCTAATATTTGTCCGGGACATCAAATACGACCTAAGGAACCATAGTCACCGCCCCTCCATGACCAATTTACATTTTTTGGTTTTTTACTTCAATTAAATAGGAATTCCGCTCGATTGCAATATTGTCGTGTGTTATAGCCCACGCCTTGCGCCGTTCGACAGATCCGGAACCGGATCCCCTAATATTTGTCTGGGACATCAAATACGACCTAAGGAACCATATTCAATAGCCCGCCATGACCAAATTAAATCTTTTGGCATTTTAAGCTCATTGAGCTGGAATTCCGCCTGATTGCAATATTTTCGTGTGTTATTGTCCACGCCTTCCGCCGTGGGACTGATCTGGACCCGGATCACCTAATATTCGTCTCGGACATCAATACGACCGGGGGAAACATAGTCACCGCCCCTCCATGACCAAATTACATGTTTTTGCATTTTACGGCCATTAAACTGGAATTCCGCCTAATTCCAATATTTTCGTGTGCTATAACCCACGCCTTCCGCCGTGGGACTGACCCGGACCCGGACCCGGATCGCATAATTTTTGTTCGGGACATTTTTTGGTATTTTACGGTAATTAAACTGGAATTCCGCCCGATTACAATATTTTCGTGTGCTATAGCCCACGCCTTCTGCCGTGGGACGGACCCGGACCCGGACCTGGACCTGGATCACCTAATATTTTTCTGGGACATCAAATATGACCTAAGGAACCATAGTCACCGCCCTTCCCTGACAAAATTACATTTTTGGCATTTTACGGCCATAAAACTGGAATTGCACCCGATTATAATATTTTCGTGTGCTATAGCCCACGCCTTCCGCAGTGGGATGGAGATGGATCACATAATATTTTTTCGGGACGTCAAATAGACCTATGGAACCATAGTCACCGCCCCGCCATGACCAAATTACTTTTTTTGGTGTTTTACGACCATAAAACTGGAATTCTGCCCCGCCATGACAAAATTTTATTTTTTTGTGTTTACGACATTTAAACTTGAATTATGCCTGATTCGAGTATTTTCGTGTGCTATAGCCCACTCCTTTTGTCGTGGGACGAAGCCGACTCACCTAATAATTGTCGGGGATATCAAATACGATCGGGGAACCATAGTCACTGCCCCGCCATGAATAAATTACATTTTTTGGGTTTTTAAGCCAATTAAACTGGAATTCCGCCCGATTGCAATGTTTTCATGTGCTATAGCCCACGCCTTCCGTCGTGGGACGAAGCCGGACCCGTATCGCCTAGTATTTGTCCGGGACATCATATATGACCTAAGGAACCATCGTCACCGGCCCTCCATGACCAAATTACATTTTATGGTGTTTTACGGCCTTAAAACTGGAATTCCGCCCCGCCATGACCAAATTATATTTTTTAGTGTTTAACTTCAGTTAAGCAGGAATTCCGCATGATTGCAATATTTTCGTGTGCTATAGCCCACGCCTTGCGCCGGGGGATAGAGCCGGACCTGGATCGCCTAATATTTATCCGGGACATCAAATACAAGCAAACGAACCATAGTCACCGCCCCGCAATGAGCAAATTACATTTTTGGCATTTTATGGCAATTGAACTAGATTTCCTCCTGATTGCAATATTTTCGAGTGTTATAGCCCACGCCTTCCGACTTGGGACGAAGCCGGATCCGGATCCCCTAATATTTTTTCTGGACATCAAATACGATCGAGGGAACTATAGTCACAACCGGCCATGACCAAATTACATTTTTTTGGCATTTTACGGCCATAAAACTAGAATTTCGCCTGATTCCAATATTTTTGTTATTTGTCTGGGACATCAAATCCGACCTAAGCAACCATAATCACCACCCGCCAAGAACAAATTACATTTTTTGGCATTTTACGGCCATAAAACTAGAATTCCGCCCGATAACAATATTTTTATGTGCTATAGCCGATGCCTTCCGCAGTGGGACGGAGTCGGATCGCCTAATATTTGTCCGGGATATCAAATACGACCAAAGGAATAATGGTCACCGCCCCGCCATGACAAAATTACATTTTTTGGTGTTTTACGGCCATAAAACTGGAATTCCATCCAATTCCAATATTTTCGTGTGCTATAGCCCACGCCTTCCGCCGTGGGACGGAGCTGGACCCAGATCGCTTAATATTTGTCTGGGACATCAAATATGGCCTAAGGTACCATAGTCAACGCCCCGCCACGAACAAATTACATTTTTTGGCATTTTACGGCCATAAAACTGGAATTCTGCCCGATTATAATATTTTCGTTTGCTATAGCTCACGCCATCCGCCGTGGGACGGAGCCGGATCGCCTATATTTTTGTCCGGGACATCACATACGACCTAAGGAACCATAGTCACCGCCCCACCAGGAACAAATTACATTTTTTTGGTTTTTTACGGTTATAAAACTGGAATTCTGCCCCGCCATGACAAAATTACATTTTTGATTTTTACGCCAATTAAACTTGAATTCTGCCCGATTCGAGTATTTTCGTGTGCTATAGCCCACGCCTTCTGCCGTGGGATAGAGTCTAACCTGGATCGCCTAATATTTTTCCGGGACATCAAATACGACCAAGGGAATCATAGTCACCGCACCGCCATGACCAAATTATATTTTTTGGTGTTTTACTGCAATTAAACTGAAACTAGCCTGATTACAATATTTTCATGTGTTGTAGCCCACGCCTTCCGCCGTGGGACAGAGCTGGACCCGGATTGTCTAATATTTTTCTGGGACATCAAATACGACCTAAGTAACTATAGTCACCGCCCCGCTATGACCAAACTACATTTTTTGGTGTTTTACGGCCATAAAACTTGAATTCTGCCCTATTTCAATATTTTCGGGTTCTATATCCCACGCCTTCCGCCGTAGGACAGAGCCGGACCCAGACCCAGACCCGGATGGCCTAATATTTGTCTGGGACATCAAATACGATCGAGGGACGCGTAATCAACTTTGACCAAATTACATTTTTTGGTGTTTTACGGCCATAAAACTGGAATTCCATCCGATTGCAATATTTTCGTGGGCAATAGCCCACGCCTTTCGCCATGGGACGGAGCTAGACCTGGATCGCTTAATATTTGTCTGGGACATCAAATACAACCTAAGGAACCATATTCACTGCCTGCCATGACCAAATTACATTTTTTGGCATTTTATGGCAATATAACTAGAATTCCGCCGGATTGCAATATTTTCGTGTGCTATAGCCCATACCTTCTGCCGTGGGATGGAGCCGTACTCAGATCCCCTAATATTTTTCTGGGACATCAAATACGACCTAAGGAACCATAGTCACCTCCCCTCCATGACCATAATACATTTTTGGATTTTTACGGCAATTAAACTGGAATTCCGCCCAATTGCAATATTTTCGTGTGCTATAGCCGAAGCTTTTCGCCGTGGGACCGAGCTGTACCTAGATCGCCTAATATTTGTGAGGGACATAAAATACAACCTAAGGAACCAAATTCACAGCCCCGCCATGACCAAATTACATTTTTTGGTGTTTTACGGCAATTCAACTGGAATTCCGCCCGATTGTAATATTTTCGTGTGCTATAGCCCACGCCTTCTGCCGTAGGATGGAGCCGGACCCGGATCGCCTAATATTTATCCGGGATATTAAATACGAATGGGGGTACCATAATCACTACCCCTCCATGACCAAATTAAATATTTTGGTATTTTACGGCAATTAAACTGGAATTCCGCCTGATTCTAATATTTTTGTGTGCGCCCACGCCTTCCGCAGTGGGACGAAGCCGGACCCGGATCGCCTAATATTTGTCCGGGACATCAAATACGACCTAAGGAACCATAGTCACATCCCCGCCATGACCAATTTACATTTTTTGGTTTTGTACTTCAATTAAATAGGAATTCCGCTCGATTGCAATATTTTCGTGTGTTATAGCCCACGCCTTGTGCCGTTGGACAGATCCGGAGCCGGATCCCCTAATATTTGTATGGGACATCAAATACGACCTAAGGAACCATAGTCAATAGCCCCGCCATGACCAAATTAAATCTTTTGGCATTTTAAGGTAATTAAGCTGGAATTCTGCCCGATTGCAATATTTTCGTGTGTTATTGCCCACGCCTTCCGCCGTGGGACTAATCTGGACCCGAATCGCCTAATATTTGTCCCGGACATCAATACGACCGGGGGAACCATAGTCACTGCCCCGCCATGACCAAATTACAGGTTTTTTGCATTTTACGACTATAAAACTGGAATTCCGCCTAATTCCAATATTTTCGTGTGCTATAACCCACGCCTTCCGCCGTGGGACGGACTTGGATCCGGATCGCATAATTTTTGTCCGGGACATTTTTTGGTATTTTACGGTAATTAAACTGGAATTTCGCCCGATTACAATATTTTCGTGTGCTATAGCCCACGCCTTCTGCCGTGGGACGGACCCGGACCTGGACCCGGATCACCTAATATTTGTCCGGGATATCAAATATGACCTAAGGAACCATAGTCACCGCCCTTCTATGAAAAAATTACATTTTTGGCATTTTACGGCCATAAGGAATTGCACCCGATTATAATATTTGTGTGTGCTATAGCCCACGCCTTCCGCAGTGGGATGGAGTCGGATCGCATATTATTTTTTCGGGACGTCAAATAGACCTATGGAACCATAGTCACCGCCCCGCCACGACCAAATTACATTTTTTGGTGTTTTACGACCATAAAACTGGAATTTTTCCCCGCCATGACAAAATTTTATTTTTTTGTGTTTACGGCATTTAAACTTGAATTATGCCCGATTCGAGTATTTTCGTGTGCTATAGCCCACTCCTTTTGTCGTGGGATGAAGCCGAACCCGGATTGCCTAATAATTGTCGAGGATATCAAATACGATCGGGGAACCATAGTCACCGCCCCGCCATGAGCAAATTACATTTTTTGGGTTTTTTAAGGCAATTAAACTGGAATTCCGCCCGATTGCAATGTTTTCATGTGCTATAGCCCACGCCTTCCGTCGTGGGACGAAGCCGGACCCGTATCACCTAATATTTGTCCGGGACATCAAATATGACGTAAGGAACCATAGTCACCGGCCTTGCATGACCAAATTACATTTTATGGTGTTTTACGGCCTTAAAACTGGAATTCCGCCCCGCCATGACCAAATTACATTTTTTGGTGTTTAACTTCAGTTAAACAGGAATTCCGCCCGATTGCAATATTTTCATGTGCTATAGCCCACGCCTTGCGCCGGGGGATAGAGCCAGACCTGGATCGCCTAATATTTGTCCAGGACATCAAATACAAGCTAACGAACCATAGTCACCGCCCCGCCATGACAAAATTACATTTTTGGCATTTTATGGAAATTAAACTAGAATTCCTCCCGATTGCAATATTTTCGAGTGTTATAGCCCACGCCTTCCGACTTGGGATGAAGCCGGATCCAGATCGCCTAATATTTGCCCTGGACATCAAATACGACTGAGGGAACTATAGTCACAACCGGCCATGACCAAAGTACATTTTTTTTTGGCATTTTACGGCCATAAAACTGGAATTCCGCCTGATTCCAATATTTTTGTTATTTGTCTGGGACATCAAATACGACCTAAGCAACAATAATCACCACCCGCCACGAAAAAATTACATTTTTTGGCATTTTACGGCCATAAAACTGGAATTCCGCCCGATAACAATATTTTTATGTGCTATAGCCCATGCCTTCCGCAGTGGGACGGAGTCGGATCGCCTAATATTTGTCCGGGACATCAAATACGACCTAAGGAACAATGGTCACCGCCCCGCCATGACCAAATTAAATTTTTTGGTGTTTTACGGCCATAAAACTAGAATTCCATCCGATTCCAATATTTTCGTGTGCTATAGCCCACGCCTTCCGCCGTGGGACGGAGCTGGATCCAGATCGCTTAATATTTGTCTGGGACATCAAATAAGGCCTAAGGTACCATAGTCAACGCCCCGCTACAAATAAATTACATTTTTTGGCATTTTACGGCCATAAAACTGGAAAATCGCCCGATTATAATATTTTCGTTTGCTATAGCTCACGCCATCCGTCGTGGGACGTAGCCGAATCGCCTAATATTTGTCCGGGACATCACATACGACCTAAGGAACCATAGTCACCGCCCCGACAGGACCTAATTACATTTTTTTTGTGTTGTACGGTTATAAAACTGGAATTCCGCCCCGCCATGACAAAATTACATTTTTGGTGTTTACGCCAATTAAACTTGAATTCTGCCCGATTCGAGTATTTTTGTGTGCTATAGCCCACGCCTTCTGCCGTGGGACAGAGCCGAACCTGGATCGCCTAACATTTGTCCGGGACATCAAATACGACCGACGGAATCATAGTCACCGCACCGCCATGACCAAATTACATTTTTTGGTGTTTTACTGCAATTAAACTGAAACTAGCCTGATTACAATATTTTCATGTGTTGTAGCCCACGCCTTCCGCCGTGGGACAGAGCTGGACCCGGATTGTCTAATATTTTTCTGGGGACATCAAATACGACCTAAGTAACTATAGTCACCGCCCCGCTATGACCAAACTACATTTTTTGGTGTTTTACGGCCATAAAACTTGAATTCTGCCCGATTTCAATATTTTCGGGTTCTATATCCCACGCCTTCCGCCGTAGGACAGAGCCGGACCCAGACCCAGATGGCCTAATATTTGTCTGGGACATCAAATACGATCGAGGGACGCGTAATCAACTTTGACCAAATTACATTTTTTAGTGTTTTACGGCCATAAAACTGGAATTCCATCTGATTGCAATATTTTCATGGGCAATAGCCCACGCCTTTCGCCATGGGACGGAGCCAGACCCGGATCGCTTAATATTTGTCTGGGACATCAAATACAACCTAAGGAACCATATTCACTTCCTGCCATGACCAAATTACATTTTTGGCATTTTATGGCAATATAACTAGAATTCCGCCGGATTGCAATATTTTCGTGTGCTATAGCCCATACCTTCTGCCGAGGGATGGAGCCGGACTCAGATCCCCTAATATTTTTCTGGGACATCAAATACGACCTAAGGAACCATAGTCACCTCCCCTCCATGACCATATTACATTTTTGGCTTTTTACGGCAATTAAACTGGAATTCCGCCCAATTGCAATATTTTCGTGTGCTATAGCCGAAGCTTTTCGCCGTGGGACCGAGCTGTACCTGGATCGCCTAATATTTGTGAGGGACATAAAATACAACCTAAGGAACCAAATTCACAGCCCCGCCATGACCAAATTACATTTTTTGGTGTTTTACGGCAATTCAACTGGAATTCCGCCCGATTGTAATATTTTCGTGTGCTATAGCCCACGCCTTCTGCCGTAGGATGGAGCCGGACCCGGATCGCCTAATATTTATCCGGGATATTAAATACGAATGGGGGTACCATAATCACTACCCCTCCATGACCAAATTAAAATTATTGGTATTTTACTGCAATTAAACTGGAATTCTACCTGATTCCAATATTTTTGTGTGCGCCCACGCCTTCCGCCGTGGGACGAAGCCGGACCCGGATCGCCTAATATTTGTCCGGGACATCAAATACGACCTAAGGAACCATAGTCACAGCCCCGCCATGACCAATTTACATTTTTTGGTTTTGTACTTCAATTAAATAGGAATTCCGCTCGATTGCAATATTTTCGTGTGTTATAGCCCACGCCTTGCGCCGTTGGACAGATCCGGAGCCGAATCCCCTAATATTTGTCTGGGACATCAAATACAACCTAAGGAACCATAGTCAATAGCCCCGCCATGACCAAATTAAATCTTTTGGCATTTTAAGGTAATTAAGCTGGAATTCTGCCCGATTGCCATATTTTCGTGTGTTATTGCCCACGCCTTCCGCCGTGGGACTAATCTGGACCCGGATCGCCTAATATTTGTCCCGGACATCAATACGACCGGGGGAACCATAGTCCATGCCCCTCCATGACCAAATTACAGGTTTTTTGCATTTTACTGCTATAAAACTGGAATTCCGCCTAATTCCAATATTTTCGTGTGATATAACCCACGCCTTCCGCCGTGAGACGGACCCGGATCCGGATCGCATAATTTTTGTCTGGGACATTTTTTGGTATTTTACGGTAATTAAACTGGAATTTCGCCCGATTACAATATTTTCGTGTGCTATAGCCCACGCCTTCTGCCGTGGGACGGACCCGGACCTGGACCCGGATCACCTAATATTTGTCCGGGACATCAAATATGACCTAAGGAACCATAGTCACCGCCCTTCCATGACAAAATTACATTTTTGGCATTTTACGGCCATAAGGAATTGCACCCGATTATAATATTTGTGTGTGCTATAGCCCACGCCTTCCGCAGTGGGATGGAGTCGGATCGCATATTATTTTTCGGGACGTCAAATAGACCTATGGAACCATAGTCACCGCCCCGCCACGACCAAATTACATTTTTTGGTGTTTTACGACCATAAAACTGGAATTTTTCCCCGCCATGACAACATTTTATTTTTTTGTGTTTACGGCATTTAAACTTGAATTATGCCCGATTCGAGTATTTTCGTGTGCTATAGCCCTCTCCTTTTGTCGTGGGACGATGCCGAACCCGGATTGCCTAATAATTGTCGGGGATATTAAATACGATCGGGGAACCATAGTCACCGCCCCGCCATGAGCAAATTACATTTTTTGGGTTTTTTAAGGCAATTAAACTGGAATTCCGCCCGATTGCAATGTTTTCATGTGCTATAGCCCACGCCTTCCGTCGTGGGACGAAGCCGGACCCGTATCACCTAATATTTGTCCGGGACATCAAATATGACGTAAGGAACCATAGTCACCGGCATTGCATGACCAAATTACATTTTATGGTGTTTTACGGCCTTAAAACTGGAATTCCGCCCCGCCATGACCAAATTACATTTTTTGGTGTTTAACTTCAGTTAAACAGGAATTCCGCCCGATTGCAATATTTTCATGTGCTATAGCCCACGCCTTGCGCCGGGGGATAGAGCCAGACCTGGATCGCCTAATATTTGTCCAGGACATCAAATACAAGCTAACGAACCATAGTCACCGCCCCGCCATGACAAAATTACATTTTTGGCATTTTATGGCAATTGAACTAGAATTCCTCCCGATTGCAATATTTTCGAGTGTTATAGCCCACGCCTTCCGACTTGGGACGAAGCCAGATCCAGATCGCCTAATATTTGTCCTGGACATCAAATACGACCGAGGGAACTATAGTCAAAACCGGCCATGACCAAATTACATTTTTTTTTGGCATTTTACGGCCATAAAACTGGAATTCCGCCTGATTCCAATATTTTTGTTATTTGTCTGGGACATCAAATACGACCTAAGCAACAATAATCACCACCCGCCACGAACAAATTACATTTTTTGGCATTTTACGGCCATAAAACTGGAATTCCGCCCGATAACAATAATTTTTATTTGCTATAGCCCATGCCTTCCGCAGTGGGACGGAGTCGGATCGCCTAATATTTGTCCGGGACATCAAATACGACCTAAGGAACAATGGTCACCGCCCCTCCATGACCAAATTACGTTTTTTGGTGTTTTACGGCCATAAAACTGGAATTCCATCAGATTCCAATATTTTCGTGTGCTATAGCCCACGCCTTCCGCCGTGGGACGGAGCTGGTCCCAGATCGCTTAATATTTGTCTCGGACATCAAATAAGGCCTAAGGTACCATAGTCAACGCCCCGCTAAAAATAAATTACATTTTTTGGCATTTTACGGCCATAAAACTTGAATTTCGCCCGATTATAATATTTTTGTTTGCTATAGCTCACGCCATCCGTCGTGGGACGTAGCCGGATCGCCTAATATTTGTCCGGGACATCACATACGACCTAAGGAACCATAGTCACCGCCCCGACAGGACCTAATTACATTTTTTTTGTGTTTTACGGTTATAAAACTGGAATTCCGCCCCGCCATGACAAAATTACATTTTTGGTGTTTACGCCAATTAAACTTGAATTCTGCCCGATTCGAGTATTTTCGTGTGCTATAGCCCACGCCTTCTGCTGTGGGACAGAGCCGAACCTGGATCACCTAACATTTGTCCGGGACATCAAATACGACCGAGGGAATCATAGTCACCGCACCGCCATGACCAAATTATATTTTTTGGTGTTTTACTGCAATTAAACTGAAACTAGCCTGATTACAATATTTTCATGTGTTGTAGCCCACGCCTTCCGCCGTGGGACAGAGATGGACCCGGATCGTCTAATATTTTTCTAGGACATCAAATACGACCTAAGGAACTATAGTCACCGCCCCTGCCCGATTTCAATATTTTCGGGTTCTATATCCCACGCCTTCCGCCGTAGGACAGAGCCGGACCCAGAACCACACCCGGATGGCCTAATATTTGTCAGGGACATCAAATACGATCGAGGGATGCGTAATCAACTTTGACCAAATTACATTTTTTGGTGTTTTACAGCCATAAAACTGGAATTCCATCCGATTGCAATATTTTCTTGGGCAATAGCCCACGCCTTTCGCCATGGGACGGAGCCAGACCCGGATCGCTTAATATTTGTCTGGGACATCAAATACAACCTAAGGAACCATATTCACTGCCTGCCATGACCAAATTACATTTTTTGGCATTTTATGGCAATAAAACTAGAATTCCGCCGGATTGCAATATTTTCGTGTGCTATAGCCCATATCTTCTGCCGTGGGACGGAGCCGGACTAAAATCCCCTAATATTTTTCTGGAACATCAAATACGACCTAAGGAACCATAGTCACCTCCCATCCATGACCATATTTCATTTTTGGCTTTTTACGGCAATTAAACTGGAATTCCGCCCAATTGCAATATTTTCGTGTGCTATAGCCGATGCTTTACGCCGTGGGATGGAGCTGGACCTGGATCGCCTAATATTTGTGAGGGACATAAAATACAACCTAAGGAACAAAATTCACCGCCCCGCCATGAACAAATGACATTTTTTGGTGTTTTACGGCAATTAAACTGGAATTCCACCCGATTGTAATATTTTCGTGTGTTATAGCCCACGCCTTCCGCCGTAGGATGGAGCCGGACCCGATCGCCTAATATTTATCCGGGATATCAAATATGAATGGGGGTACCATAATCACTGCCCCGCCATGACTAAATTACATTTTTTGGTATTTTACGGCAATTAAACTGGAATTCCGCCTGATTCCAATATTTTTGTGTGCTATAGCCCACGCCTTCCGCTGTAGGATGGAGCCGGACCCGATCGCCTAATATTTATCCGGGATATCAAATATGAATGGGGGTACCATAATCACTGCCCCGCCATGACTAAATTACATTTTTTGGTATTTTACGGCAATTAAACTGGAATTCCGCCTGATTCCAATATTTTTGTGTGCTATAGCCCACGCCTTCCGCCATCGGACAGAGCCGGACCCGAATCTCCAAATATTTATCTAGAACATCAAATACGACCTAAGGAACAAGTCACCTCCCCGCCATGACCAAATTACATTTATTGGCATTTTACGGCAGTTGAACTGGTATTCCGTCCAATTGCTATATTTTCGTGTGTTATAGCCCACGCCTTCCGCTGTGGGGTGACGCTGGTCCTGGATCACCTAATATTTGTCTGGGACATCAAATACGACCGGGGGAACCATATTCATCACCCCTCCATGACCAAATTACATTTTGCTGGCATTTTACGGCCATAAAACTTGAATTCCGCCCGATTCTAATATTTCCGTGTGCTATAGCCCACGCCTTATGCCGTGGGGAGGAGCCAGACCCAGATCACATAATATTTGTCTAGGATATCAAATACAACCAAAGGAACCATAGCCACCGCCCTGCCATGACCAAATTACATTTTTTGGCATTTTATGGCCATAAAACTAGAATTCCGCCCGATTGCAATATTTTCGTGTGCTGGCCCATGCCTTCTGCCGTGGGACGGAGCCGGACTCAGATCGCCTAATATTTTTCTGGGACATCAAATACGACCTAAGGAACCATAGTCAGCGCCCCACCATGACCATATTATATCTTGGCATTTTACGGTAATTAAACTGGAATTTCGCCCGATAGTAATATTTTCGTGTGCTATGGCCGAACCTTTCCGCCGTGGGACGGAGCTGGACCCGAATCGCCTAATATTTGTGCGGGACATAAAATACAACCTAATGAACGAAATTCACTGCCCCTCCATGACCAAATCATATTTTTTTGGTGTTTTACGGCAATTAAAATGGAATTCCGCCTGATTGTAATATTTTCGTGTGCTATAGCCCACGCCTTCCGCCGTAGGACGGAGACGGACGCGGACCCGGATCGTCTAATATTTGTCTGGGACATCAAATACGAATGGGGGTACCATAATCACTGCCCCGTCATGACCAAATTACATTTTTTGGTATTTTACGGCAGTTAAACTAGAATTCCACCCAATTCCAAAATTTTTATATGTTATAGCCTACGCTTTCCGCCGTGGGACAGACCCGGACCCGTATCGCCTAATATTTGTCCCGGACATCAAATACGACCAAGGGAAACATAGTCACCGCCCCACCATGACCAAATTACTTTTTTTGGTGTATTACGGCAATCAAACTGGAATTCTGCCTGGTTGCAATATTTTCATGTGCTAAAGCCCACGCCTTCCGTCATGGGACGAAGCCGCACCCGGATTGCCTAATATTTGTCCGGGACATCAAATACGACCTAAGGAACCATAGTCACCGCTCTGCCATGACCAAATTACTTTTTTGGTATTTTACGGCCATAAAACTGGATTTTCGCCCCGCCATGACCAAATTATGTTTTTTGGTGTTTAACTTCAATTAAACAGGAATTCCGCCCGCTTGCAATATTTGCGGGTGTTATATCCCACGAATCCTCCGTAGGATGGAGCCGCACCCGGATTGCCTAATATTTGTCCGGGACATCAATTACGACCTAAGGAACCATAGTCACCGCCCCGCCATGACCAAATTTTATATTTTGGTGTTTTACAACCATAAAACTAGAATTCCGCCATGCCATGACCAAATTACACATTTTGGTGTTTACGGCAATTAAACTGGAATTCTGCCCGATTGCAATATTTCATGTGCTATAGGCCACACTTTCCGCCGTGAGACGGAGCCGAACCAGGATAGCCTAATATCTGTCCGGGACATTAAATACGACTTAAGGAACCATAATCACTTCCCCGCTATGACCAAATTACATTTATTGGTGTTTTACAGCCATAAAACTGGAATTCCACCCCCCTTGAACAAATTACATTTTTGGTGTTTAACTTCAATTAAATAGGAATTCTGCCCAATTGCAATATTTTCGTGTGCCATAGACCACGCTTTGCGCCGTGGGACAAAGCTGGACTCAGATTGCCTAATATTTGTCCGGGACATCAAATACGACCAAAGGAACCATAGTCACCGCCCCGGCATGACCAAATTACATTTTTTAGTATTTTATGGTAATTGAACTGGAATTCTGCCCGATTACAATATATTCGTGTGTATAGCCCACGCCTTCCGCCGTGGGACTGAGCTGGACCCGGATCGCCTAATAGTTGTTCGGGACATCAAATACGACCAGAGGAACCATAGTCACCACGCAGCCATGACCAAATTACATGTTTTTGGCATTTTACGGCTATAAATATGAAATTCCGCCCAATTCCAATATTTTCGTGTGCTATATCCCACGCCTTCCGCCGTGGTACTGAGCTGGACCCGAATCGCCTAATATTTGTGGGAGACATTAAATACAACCTAAGGAACCATAGTCACCGCCTCCCCATGACTAAATTACATTTTTTTGTGTTTTACGGCCATAAAACTGGAATTCCGCCCCGCCGTAACCAAATTACATTTTTTGGTGTTCTACGGCAATTAAACTGGAATTCCGCCCGATTCGAATATTTTCGTTTGATATAGCCCACGCATTCTGCCGTGGGACAGAGCCGAACTCGGATAACCCAATATTTGTCCGGGACATCAAATACGACCTAAGAAACTATAGTCACCGCCCCTCCATGACCAAATTACATTTTTTTGCATTTTACGGCAATTAGACAAAAACTAAGCCCGATTGTAATATTTTCGTGTGCTATAGCCCACGCCTTCTTACGTGAGAATGAGCCAGACCCGGATCACTTAATATTTGTCCAAGACATTATATACAACCTAAGGAACCATAGCCATCGCCGCGCAAAGACCAAAATACCTTTTTTGTGTTTTACCGCAATTAAACTGGAATTCTGCCCGATTGCAATATTTTCGTGTGCTATAGCCCACACCTTCTGTCGTAGGACGGAGCCAGACTTGGATCGCATAATATTTGACTAGGACATCAAATACGACCGGGGGAACCATAATCACCACCCCGCGATGAACAAATTACATTTTTTGTTTTTATGGCAATTAAACTGGAATTCCGCCCCACCATGACCAAATTACATTTTTTGTGTTTTACGGCAAACCTGGATCGCCTAATATTTTTCCGGGACACCAAATACGACCGAAGGAACCATAGTCACCGCCCTGTCATGACCAAATTATATTTTTTGGTTTTTTACTTCAATTAAATAGGAATTCCCCCGATTGCAATATTTTTGTATGCTATAGCCCACGCCTTGCGCCGTGGGACAGAGCCGGGCCGTGATTACCTAATATTGGTCTGGGACATCAAATACGACCTAAGGAACCATAGTCACCCCCACCAAATTACATATTTTGGAATTTAATGGCAATTGAACTATAATTCCTCCCGATTGCAATTTTTCGTGCTTTATAGCCCACGCCTTCCGCCGTGAGACAAAGCCGGACTAGGATCGCCTAATATTTGTTCGGGATGCCAAATACGGCCGGGCGAACCATAGTCACCGCCCCGCCATGACCAAATTATATTTTTTTGTGTTTTACGGCCATAAAACTGGAATTCTGCCCTGCCATGACCAAATTACATTTTTTGATGTTTCGTCAATTAAACTGGAATTCCGCCCGATTGCAATATTTTCGAAGGAGCCGAACCAGGACCGCCTAATATTTGTCTGGGACATCAAATACGACATAAGGAACCATAGTCACTGATGCGAGACTAAATTGCATAGTTTAACATGTGATATACCTTACATTTTATGCGCAT
>ML401621.1:0-24493 GCA_005239525.1 Nicotiana knightiana
TAATATGAAAGTGAAATTGTTCTTTGATTTCGTCTGTTGTTTTGGCCTTTGAATTTTTTATTTCTGATTCAATGTTAGTGTGAAGTAAAGTGTCACCGGTTTCAATAATCAGTCACGAATTTGTTTAGTGTTTGAACAGATATAAGAGAAACTTTCGACTTAGCCTTAGCTTCAGAAGCACTGACAGTAGCCATGCTTTGGATTAATTCATGTCCTAAAATTCCATGTTAATCTCAAATTTTAGGAAAAACAACTTAGGAACATTGTAGCTTGCTTTAAGTGCTGATTTTTCTAAAAAAAAATAAAAAATCAAAGTACGCGTTCGCGCGGCTTTGGAGTTTTTTCTTAAGTGATTAAGTGCTATTAATTATGTACACGTACGCGTGACATGATTTTTATCAAGCTACAAATTGTGTACATGAGTGTAATGTGATTGGAATATTTTTAGTTGTGGAGTTTCTTTATAAGCTTAGGACCAACCTTTAACGTATAGGGGACTTTTATTTCAATTGAGAAACACTTAATTTCGTCAAAACTCGATTTTTCACCAAACTGGGGACCCTGGCGTTTGGACCCAAAGGCCTGGCTAACGCCAGGCTAGGGCTGGCGTTTCAGCCCTAACGCCTGGCTAACGCCAGGCAGGGTCAGTTTGTTTGGTTGTGTCGCTCGGCTATCGCCCGGGTGTCTCCTTTCACATATGTTCCGACGTAGTTGCATCCCTTTAGCTTCGTTTCATCTCCACTTCACCCATACATGAAATAAACTCCATTAAACACTTAACAAGTGTATTATTGTTTTTATCATTAATGCGTATAAAATGTATGGTATATCACATGATTAAACTATGCAATTTAGTTTTGCATCATACGCGTGACACGATTCTTGACACGTCGAACTAAACGAGTATACGTACGCGTGACTCGAATTGAGGTAATTATTTAGATAATCGAATAATAAGAAACGTTAAAAATACAAATATATCCTAAAAGTGAGTAATTAAACAATTTAGGCCAAGTTTAATCATTAAGCGACCGTGCTAGAACCACGGAATTCGGGAGTGCCTAACACCTTCTCCCGGGTTAACAGAATTCCTTACCCGGATTTCTGGTTCGCAGACAATTTAAACAGAGTCAAATTTCCTCGATTTGGGTTTAAGATAAACCGGTGACTTGGAACACCAAATAAACTATTCCAAGTGGCGACTCAAATAAATAAAATAATCTCATTTCGAATAATGTCACTTTAATTGGAAAAACTCCCATACCCTCTTGGGGTGTATAAAAAGGAGGTGTGACACTGCTAGCTAACGATCAACCAACTACGCAATACCTGGAATCTGCACAAAAATGTGCAGAAGTGTAGTATGAGCACATGACAACGGTGCCCAGTAAGTATCAAGACTAACCTCTGTGAAGTAATGATGAGGACTAGTCAAGACTTCCACTGGTCTAATGAACTGAACAAGTATAAATATAGGAATAATGGCATATGATATCTATATAAAGACTACGCAATATGGCTAACAATACAGTAAATTCAATAAGGAAGGAAACAACAAGTATCAATGGAAAGACCATGAAATAACACAAAAGAATGAATGGAACAAAAAGTAAATCCAGAATCACTTATACAACAAGGACAAGTAATAACTCAGCAATTACAACTGCTTTTAAATCAGGTCTTAGTCAATTCCACGAGCAACAGAACCTCGGACAAATCACAACTCACGGGTCCCAGTATCTAAACTCTAACATTTGGCACCTTGTGCCCTTATTTCAGCTAATAACTGCACGGACGAGTCTCGTGCCAATTAGAGTCATTCACACATAGAATGCAAATACAACAAGGTATCTATACTCAACAATAACAAGGAAGCTCCTTAATCCGATAAGAGCGCTTAGCTATGTGTATACTTGTGCAAGTGTCCTAACATAGTTCAAACCAGCTAATAAGCATAAGGAAAGGAAAGGACAACACAAAAAATGTTTTCTCACAACTTTCATAGAATGAGTTCACACAGGTAAGTATACCACTACACAATATCAACAACAAGAATTCCCCCAGGCTATTTTATCTATTTTTTATTTTGATATAGAATATATCAAATAGAGATCAAACTGTATTCCAGATTTTCTTACCCGAGAATTCTTGCAGGGAAGGTAAAATGCCAAGAAAAAATAAAGAAGAAATTTCTGATCCTCTGATACATGCTCTTCCTCCACCCGAGGAAAATATTACTGAAGCAGTACCCAAATAGTCTGCTACAGATATTGTTCCCAAACAACATACCATTTCAGTTACCTCCAAATAACTCTCAAAAGGCGCAGCTGGATTAAGCTAGCTGAAATACAGAAAGCCATCAGACTACGCCATGAGCAGAGCTCCCCAAATTCATATGATAGAAAGTTTAGGACCTATTCCAATTTCCAGTCCAAAAAGATGGGCAGACCTAGTTGAGGAAGAAAAATCTCAACAAACTCAAACTCACCATGACTTCTCCTTAGACAGAAGAAGAATTCATGCAATGGCGCCAACTCATGGAAATTAATGATCAAATGACCATGCCTGGCCTATTTAAAAAACAACTGAGAGATCAGTACCAATTGTATAAAAATTATAGTTCCAAGGTGGCGGCAGAAAGTCATGCATCTTCTTCAAACTCTGTGGTGACCCAAAGTCACATGGCTTGTTCAATTCCTGTGGTTGGTAAAAGCACCACACAAAAAATATTGAAGGCTACGAGCCCCTTTGCAGGTACAGGACGTCTATCCAACATCCCAAAAATCACAACCAATCAGGCACTTTCTTCACCAGTGCCACAACCTATTTCTTCAAACAAAAGCTCCTCTTCCGAGGAACCTACTTATATTAAGAATGAAAGTGTCTACCCACTCATTCAGATTGAACTAGAATTCTGGCATTCCAACCCCGAGGAGGTAGCTAAGAAAATACTTAGCCCTTCAGCCAATTTCGTTCAAAACACCCACAAACATACCCAAAAATACTATGAGTTCATTCTCACATATAGCAAATCCTGCTTGTTTAAGTCCCATAAAGAAAAACAAAACCAATCATATGTCATACATACTACGGTGTGGATTAACAAAATAATCGCACCAAAAGAATGGGGAACCCATCCAGCCAAATACAAAAGACTTTCTCAGCCTTTTGATCCGCAATTTTACAATTATTACGACTACCAAATAGGATGGATAAATGCTTTCACCTTCCAAAACCAACTTGAAAAGCATTCATGGTTCATCTTCTGAGTAAACAACTAACTTCTGAATTTCCTTAGTGGTTTATACATCAATGGTGGCCTGCATATGGTCATAGAGCTAAAATTCTTCCAGCACCAGTAAAAGAAGGATATGATTATTTATGTCACAAGTTTTCTAATGAGCAGCATATACCCATACTCCTCCAATTTTCCCATAGATTTCATATTCCATGGATATACTCCCAGCATTTTTCCTTCCACAAGCCAGAAGGACATAAAGAACTACCGTGGTTAGCCCGCCAAGGCCAATGCAAATGGTACAAAATGTGGGAATCATCCGAAGCCTATGTGCCAGCACTAGACAAGTGGTTTCTATCTTATCCGCAGTATCTAGCTATACCAGATGCTGCCCAAGTATTATTTTTACAACAAAAGTCCATTGCAAATTCACAACTAGCCGGTTCCAGCAGAAGGCTTGATTTCATTCAGCAAATGAAAAAAATTCTTGAATCTCTCAAGATACAAATTCCAGGTCAACAAAATCAAGCATCTTCGTCTGAAAAATCATCGGAAGAAGAAGAAGAAGAAGACCCTGATTAAATTTTCTGAGAAATTAATCAAAAATTACATCAGCGTGATAGCACAATGACATCACAGCTGACATCAGCTAGCACTTACTTCTAATGACATCATGGATGACATTAGAAAACACTATGTAATTTTTAGTTTTTTTGCTATAAATCGCCTCCCATATCACTTGTAAAATACACCTTACACTACCACTTGAGAAAGAATTCTCTCCCTCTCTCTAGAATTGGTTAGAGCTCTCTCTCTAAGTATATTATAAGTTTTTAACTTGTATTATCAATTTTTTGCATTTTCAATAACAATCAAGTTTTTATTTACTTTACTCCTGCTCACTAACTCCATTTATATTACACTACATTATGGTCGTTTATGCCGCCTAATTTACTTTATCGCATTTTATTTACATGGTTGGCTCTGCCCCATAAATTTATTTATTTGCACTCTAATTTTTATTATTCTACAGATTTAATTATTTTATACTTGCTTCTTGCCCTTACATTTCTTTATTTTTTTCCCTAATCTTTTAGGGGCTTCGCTTTCGGTCCCCTATATGTAAATATATATATATATATATATATATATCACCTTATTTTCTACCTCATCCATAAAAGTTTATTTCCGTCTTGCATCTAATTTTGCTAATCACACTTTAAAATATTAAAGGAGCTATTTGCGTGTGATTCTTGGAAAAAATAACCTTATTTATTTAGGTTTTCAATTTTTATATGTGTTTGGCTAGTTTTGGTAAATCTATGATTAATGGCTATAGCTTGATAAGTTGGAACTTATTTGAGATATTTATGAAGATTTCCTTTATTAAAAAGGTAAATGACACAATTACCCATAAAAATAAAACTATTTACCCTTGCTTATCCATTTACTTTTCTACCCATCAAACTAATTATATTTCTACCCATTTGTGGGTTATTTCCTCTTTTTTATCCTCACGTTTTTATTTCTTTGCTTCTTTATTTTCTTCCTTCCTTTCTTTAATTTTTTTTCTCATTTTCTTCTTTTTTCTACTTTTCTGTTCATTTATCTTTTGCCCAAATCATATTATTATTATTATTATTATTACTATTATTATTATTATTATTATTATTATTATTATTATTATTATTATTATTATTATTATTATTATTATTATTATTACCATAATTTAATTTCACACTCAATTTTGGCTCCTTCTTTTTTCTTTTCTTTTCTTTATTTGTTGTTCCTTTTCATATTATTCGTGTTGGCTTTTGCAATGAATTGAGACACTTAGTATCTTATTTGGGAGTTTAAGTTAGAAAAGTCGATCGGATGTCGACTTGTGTATAATGACATCAAATTTGAATTTTTATGGTACCATTAGCTCCGTTAGGTGATTTTGGAGTTAGGAGCGCATCCGGAATGTGATTTGGAGGTCCGTAATAGATTTAGGCTTGAATTGGCGAAAGTTAGAATTTTGGCGATTTTGATCGGAAGTGGACATTTTGATATCGAGCCCGGAATGGAATTCCGAAAGTGGGAGTAGGTTTTTAGTGTCATTTTTGACTTGTGTGTAATATTTGAAGTCATTCGGACGATGTTTGATATATTTCGGCGTTGTTTGTAGAATTTAGAAATTTCAAAGTTCATTAGGCTTGAATTCGTGCATAATTCGTGCTTTTGATGTTGCTCGATGTGGTATGAAGGCTCGGCTAAGTTCATATTGTATTTTAGGATTGGATGGTATGTTTGGTTGAGGTCCCCGGGGGCCCCGGGTGAGTTTCGGGTGCTTAACGGATGAAATTTGGACTTGGGAAAGTTGCTGAAGAATTTCTGGTTCTGGTGTTTCACACCTGCAGAGGGGAGATTGTAGGTGAGGATTCACACATGCGGAAGGAGGAGCGCAGGTGCAATTTTTTTGGTCAAGCTGGTCTGAGAGAGCAGGTGCGAGAAGGGAGCCGCATCTGCGCATTCGTAGATACTGATGCAGGATCGCAGAAGCGAAAAGGGGCGGCCTGGGCAAGGTCGCAGATGTGGAAGGCCATCCGCAGAAATGAGCCCGCAGGTGCGTGCTCTTGTCTGCAGGAATTTCCGGCAGGTGCGGCGTCACAGGTGCGACAGTAGGTCTGCAGATGCGAAATTATTGGGCAGAAAAGGAGCAGAATCGAGGGTTGATGTTCATTTTCACAAAAGTCGATTTTGAGCTCAGAAGAAGGGAATTTTTTGAGGGTTTTGAAGAGGAGAACATTGGGTAGCGATTTCTAATCCTATTTTGATCACATTTCATTAACCTATTGTTGTTTTCTTCATTTAATCAAGGAATTTGAGTGAGAATGTGGGAAATTGGGGGAAAAGTTCCCCAATCAAATTTTCGAGTTTTGAGTGGGATTTAGGCGTCGGATTTGAATGATTTTTGTACGAGTGAACTCGTGAGTTAATGGGTGTTCTTATTTGGTAACTTTTACCCGTTTCCGAGACATGGGCCCGAGGAGGGTTTTAGGGCGTTTTTCTATTTTCTTGCCTTAGCTTCAATTTCATTAGTTAGATCAGTTATTTGTAGCTATATTTACGTTATGTAATTTATTTGGTTAGATTTGGGTCATTCGGAGTTGGATACTCGTGGTAAGAGCATAATTTAGGATTGATTGATCTTGGTTCGAGGTAAGTGGCTTGCCTAACCTTGTGTAGGGGAGCTCCCCTTAGGATTTTGGTACTATTTGATATATGAGCTTCGTATACGTGAGGTGATGAGTATGTACATGGGCTATTTGTTGTAAAATTCCATTTTTCACAAAATCATAACATGTTTTTCCTTGTTATAACTACTAGCATATGTAATTACCTTGTTTATATTAGAAAAGCATGCCTACGTGTTTTGACTGTCTATTTGAACTCTGTGCAGCATGTTTAGTGGAATTACTATTTTCTTTGGTTTGAACTTAGCCTAAACTATAGGTTTTCTTGCGGTAATTGTTGTGTTTATTGGTTGAGTTGTACATTTACTTTGGGACTATGAAACGGTATTACGGGAGATCCCTATGTACTGTATATTTACTTTAGGACTACGGAGCGGTATTCTGGGAGATCCCCATGTATTGCATATTTACTTTGGGACTACGAAATGGTACTCCGGGAGATCCCCCAGCATTGCATATTTACTTTGGGACTACGGAACGGTATTCCGGGTGATCCCCCTGCACATTTACGTTTGGGACTACGGGACGGTAACCATGGAGATCCCCCTGTTGTTATTATTGTGTTCTGAACTGATGGCTTTCATTGGCTTCTATTCCTACAGGTTTCCGTGATTGTTTTTACTGTAATATAGTTCCTTCTGTTTTATTTCATTATATTTATATCGGTACGGCCCTGACCTGACCTCGACACTACTCGACCGAGGTTAGCCTTGGCACTTATTGGTACCATTGTGGTGTACTCACGCCCTTCCTGCACATGTTTTTGTGTGCAGATCCAGGTACCTCTCGTCCGACTCAGTATTAGTCCAGCAGCAGCAGCCACCGGAGGCTTCAAGGTATATCTGCACGCGTCCGCAGATCCTGGGAGTCCCCCTCTATCTTTTACTTTGTTTTCCCTCCTTTACTTCTTAGACTCCTTGTATAGCAGACTGTAGACAGATTTTGTAGAGCTTGTGACTCACGGTTCCGAGTTTTGGGAAGTGTTGTGCATAAATTTGCAAATTGGTTCTACTTGTATATGTCGAGTGGAAATTTACCTTTATATAGCCATTCTTGATGTTTAATTGTTCCTTTATATTCTTTATTTTCGGTTATTTCAATGTTAATAGGCTTACCTAGTTGTAACGACTAGGTGATGTCACGATGTCTTTCGGAGGGAGGGAACTTGGGTCGTGGCAAGTTGCTATCAAAGCTCTAGGTTCATAGGATCGTGAGTCACAAGCCGATTTATTAGGGTCTCATGGATCGGTGCGGAGACGTCTGTGCTTATCTTCGGGAGGCTATAGAATTGTTAAGAACAATCATACTTCTTTGATTTCCTTGCCGTGCGAGTTATTGACATCGAAATTCTAAAATTTTCCATTTTATTCTTTCTCCCAGATGGTGAGGACCCGTACCGGGAGATCCGACGATCGGGCACCTGAGCCCCTTGCCAGAGGCCGAGGTCAGCGTAGAGGACGACAATGCGGTGCAGCCAGAGTGCCTGTGCGAGCTGCGACATAGGAGCCCCCCAGCAGTTCCAGCTGGAGGGCTAACACCGGAGGTTCCTATTGCTGCTCCAGCCCTCCAGGAGACCTTAGGTCAGTTCATGAGCATGTTCAGCACTCTAGCTCAAGCTGGACTAATTCCAATAGCTCCCGCCACATCTTAGGTCGGGGGAGGGGCACAGACTCCCGCAGCCCATACTCCTGAGCAGAGGGTCCAGGTTGATCAGGCCCCAAAGTTTATTCCTATTCCCCATGAGACCAGGGTAGTCGCTTCTGAGGTAGACCAGCTTAGACTTGAGAGGTACAAGAAGTACCACCCACCCACTTTCAGCGGAGTAGCTTCAAAGGATGCTCAGGGTTTTCTTGAGGAGTGTCATCGCATCCTCCGCACTATGAGCATAGCGGAGGCGAGTGAGGTTTCTTTCACCACTTTCCAGCTGAGGGGAGTGGCATATTAGTGGTGATGTGCCTATGAGATGAGTAGTCCGAACGAGGAAGCCTCACTCACTTGGACTCAGTTCTTAGATATTTTTTTGCGTGAGTATGTCCCTCAGAGCCTCAGGGATTCTTGGGGTGCAGAGTTTGAGCAGTTGCACGAGGGTTCTATGACTGTGTCGGAGTATGCAGTCTGTTTCGGTGAGTTGGCTCGACATGCACCGACTTTGGTTGCTACAGTCAGAAAGAGGGTTCGTCGCTTCATTGAAGGACTCCATACCAGTAGTCGGACCAGTATGGCCAGGGAATTAGAGATGGATATCACTTATCAGCAGGTCGTGAGTATTTCCAAGAGGGTGGAGGGCATGCTTGACCGGGACAGAGAGGAGAAAGAGGCCAAGAGGTCCCGAGAGACTGGTTATTATTCAGGAGCTCGTGCGCCAGCAGCATGCCATGGTAAGGGTTTTGTGAGTCCCCCTGTTCATTCATCTCTTCCAGCAGCCACCCGTGTTCCAGCTCCTCCTAGGCCTCAGGAACCTTATTATGCACCGCCAGCATCTTGTGTGCCTCCTGCTCGAGGTGCTATTACTGGCCAGTCCAGCAGGCCAGGTCCGAGTCAGTCTCACCCACCGCGTCCTCCGAGGGGTTGTTTTGAGTGTGGTGATACTCGTCATATGATTAGGGATTGCCCCATATTCATTAGGGGTGCACCTCCACAGACTTCACAATCACCACGTGCTCCACTGGGTCCTCCGGCCATTCTTCCAACCCCAGTTGCAACCCTGTCACGATCCAAATTCCAAAACTACGGGATCATCATGGCCCCTAACACCATACTTTCTAGGCAAGCCAATGTTAGAAATTTAACTAACCGTTTCCTTTTCAAAAAAAAATTTACTTCACCACAATAAAACAATTTAAAGTAAATACAAAAACTACTACTGCCCAAAAATAACACCAGAATAATATTCGAAATGCCAATAACGAGCCACGAACTAATACTAACAACACAACTACCCAGAGTCTGGTGTCACAATCCACGAACTACTAAAGAGTACCACAAATAATTGGGCTAAAAGAGATATGTATTTGTTTTGAACGAAATAAAACAGCTATCTAATAGATAAGGGAAGACTCCAGGAATCTGCGGACGCCAGCAGATCTACCTCGTGTCTCCGTGCGTATAGAATCAGCAACTACTTTCACCTAGCTTTGATCAGTACATGGATCTGCACAAGAAGTGCAGAGTGTAGTATCAGTACAACCGACCCCGTGTACTGAGTAAGTGCCGAGCCTAACCTCGGCAGTAGTGACGAGGCTAGGACAGGATACCACAGTAAAACTTGGACATGTATAAACATACTAGCAGCAACAATAGCAAATAAAGAGTTAACATTATATCCAGTAATGGGAAGGGATCATAATATGGGGAATTTAACATAAAGAGTGAGAAAAACAACAAGACAACATTAAATAGTAATCAACAATAACTTAAAGCAATAAGAATAGAAAAGGAACTCGCACGGCACCACCCTTCGTGCTTTTACTCTCATCCTCCCCATATCATAAATAAGCATACACGGCATCACCCTTCGTGCTTTTACTCTCACATTGTATTTCATTCAGGCACGGAATCACCCTTTGTGCTTTTACTCTCACAATATATTTCATTCATGTACGGCATCACCCTTTGTGCCTTACACTCTTTCCTCACAATATAATTCATTCATGCATGGCATCACCTTTCGTGCTTTACACTCGTTCTCACCAATCACAGAATCATTAACAGTGTACAAGAGGGATTTCACAAGAAAGCAGCATGTCAACATAGTTTCTAACATCATTTCTTATATAAATCTCAACTCAGTGTTCACAATATTATCCATCATGGTGGAACTGGATACCAAACTTCCAAAATTTCAACAACAACGATAATCACAAGTAATAGGCTTTACAACTACCAAAATAACAAGAATTTACTTTCACTCGCATGTTATGACCTGACCCAACGTATAGGTTCTCGCCACCTCACCTATATATTGGATTTAGCAACAAAACAGGTAACAAGTAGTCACACAATACTTATTCCCTCAAGCTACACAACACTTACCTCAATTCTGCAGGCCACTCACTGCTCAATTACAACTTTTCCTTTCGAATTCACCTCCAACACACTCGTATCTAATCATAATTAGTTCAATATCATTAATTAATTCTAAAGGAACTAACTTTACTGAAAAATTATGGTTTTCCTAAGTTTTCTAAAAAAAAAGATAAAAACCGACCCCGGGCCCGCTTGGTCCAAACTCGGGGTTCGGATCAAATTATGTTTACCCATTTACCCCTGAGCCCGAATATGTAATTATTTTCGACATCCAACCACAATTCGAGGTCAAAATTTGATTCTTAAAAAATTCTCTAATTCTACCCAAACCCCAAATTAAAACCCTTGATTTTTGATTGAAAAGTGATGAAAAACATTGGGTAAACGAGAGCGAATAGTTTAGAATCGTTTACCAACACTTTCGGGATGAATTTGTGGGTTGAAAATCGCCTCTAGGTCTTTTTAGTTTGAAAATATGAGAAGAATAGATTCTGCTCGTTTTAAAATCTGTTATTAAATCGCTGGACAGGCCTTCATCGCGTTCGCGATGGATCTGTCGTGATCGCGAAAAGATACGGCCTAGTGGCCTTCGCGTTCGCAGTGTTTTGAACACGTTCGTGAAGCTATGCTTCCGTTATCCATTGCGGTCGTGGTCCAATGGACGCGTTCGTGTTGAACAAAATCGAGCCCCCTCCCCCAGGCCCTCTTACTCAATGCGTTCGTGATGGCCTGGTCGCGTTCACGAAGTGTAATCCCCCCAGTCCTTCGCGTTCGCGGCCCAGGTTATGCGTTCGCGTAGCATAAAACGACCACTAGAAAATTTACTCTATGCGATCGCGTGTCGCGATCGCGATGAAGAATGCATCAGTGCACTAGAAACAGATTTACAGCAGACTTTTATAAGTTCAAAACATCCCGAAGCCTACCCGAAACTCACCCGAGCCCTCGGGACTCTAAACCAAACATGCACGCAAGTCTAAAAACATCATATGGACTTGCTCGTGCGATCCAATCACGAAAATAATATCTAAAACTATGAATTTAACTTCAAAACTCATGATTTTTCTCAAGAACACTTCAATTTCACTATTTCTCAACCGGACGCCCGAATCACGTCAAATCAACTTCTATTCTCACTAAATTTCACAGATAAGACTTACATATTATAACAAACCTTTACCAAGCTCCAGAACCAAAATACAGGCCCGATACCAACGGTTTCAAAAATTAATTCATTTCTTTATTTCATTAAAAATACAGCAATACAATTTTCTTTCAAAAATTAATTTCTAAAGCTAGGGACCTCAGAATTCAATTCCGAGCATACGCCCAAGTCCCATATTTTACTGCGGACCTCCTGGGACTGTAAGAATATGGATCCGGTTCCGTTTACTCATAATGTTGACCAAATTCAACTCAAACCAAATTTTAACTGTAAAAATTATTATTTCTCATATTTTCACAAAAAAGCCTTCTGATTTCACGTTCGGACTGCACACGCAAATCGAGGTAAATAAATATAATCTTTTCAAGGGTAATGAGCCCGGAATGGAGTCTTAATTCATAAGATGACCCTTTGGGTCATCACACACCCCACCTACTCAGGCAGCTCGAGGTGGAGGTCGGAGTCGCCCTAGAGGGGGAGGCCAGGTCAGGTATTATGCCCTTCCAGCCCGTTCTGAGGTAGTTGCTTCAGATTTTGTCATCATATGTATTATCCCCGTCTGTCATAGAGATGCATCAGTTTTATTTGACCCAGGCTCTACGTATTCATATGTGTCTTCTTATTTTGTTCTACATTTAGGGGTATCTCGGGATTCTTTGAGTTCCCCTGTTTATGTATCTACTCCTGTGGGGGATTCTCTTGTTGTGGACCACGTACATTGGTCCTGTTTTATTTCTCTTAGTGGTATTATTATTGCTCAGTATGGTAGATTTTGATGTTATCTTGGGCATGGACTGGTTGTCGCCCCATTATGCTATTCTTGATTTTCATGCTAAGACCGTGACGCTAGATGTTCCAGGCTTACCGCGATTTGAGTGGAGACGTACCTTAGAGTACATTCCCAACGGGGTCATTTCATTTCTTAAGGCTCAGCGAATGGTTGAGAACGGGTGTGATACATATTTGGCCTATGTGAGAGATATCAGTATTTATACCCCTACAGTTGAGTCAGTTCCAGTAGTTAGGGACTTCCCTGACTTGTTTCCAGCTGATCTTCCAAGCATGCCGCCCGATTGAGATATTGATTTTGGCATTGACTTGTTTCCAAGTACTCAGCCCATATCTATTCCTCCTTACTACATGGCTCCTCCTGAGTTGAAGGAGTTGAAGGAGTAGCTTGATAAGGGTTTCATTAGGCACAGTGTGTCACCTTGGGGGTGCTCTTATCTTGTTTGTGAAGAAAAAGGATGGTTCTATGCATATGTGTATTGATTATCGTTAGCTGAATTAGGTTACAGTGAAGAACAGGTATCCATTGCCTCGCATTGATGATTTACTTGATCAGTTACAGGGTGACAGGGTGCTTTCCAAGATTGATTTGCATTCTGGTTATCATCAGTTGAAGATTCGGGAGCTGGATATCCCGAAGACTGCTTTCAGGACCAGATATGGTCATTATGAGTTTCTTGTCATGTCTTTTGGGCTGACCAATGCCCCAGCAACCTTCATGCATTTGATGCAAAGTGTGCTCCGGCCTTATCTTGACTCCTTCTTAATTGTGTTTATTGACAACATTCTGGTGTATTCCCGGTCTCAGGAAGATCATGAGCAGCACCTGAAGATCGTGCTTCAGACTTTGAGGGAGAAGAGATTGTATGCAAAATTTTCTAAGTGTGAATTCTGGCTTGATTCAGTGGAATTATTTGGTCATGTAGTATCTTGTGATGGGATCAAGGTAGATCCGAAGAAGGTGGAGGCGGTGCAGAGTTGGCCTAGACCATCGTCAGCTATGGAGACACGCAATTTCCTCGGTTTGGCGGGATATTACCGTTGCTTTGTAGAGGGGTTTTCATCTATTGTACCACCTATGACCATGTTGACCCAGAAGGGTGCTCTGTTCAGGTGGACAGAGGATTATGAGGAGAG
Source organism: Nicotiana knightiana (assembly GCA_005239525.1). Classification (NCBI taxonomy): domain Eukaryota; kingdom Viridiplantae; phylum Streptophyta; class Magnoliopsida; order Solanales; family Solanaceae; genus Nicotiana; species Nicotiana knightiana. Next base: position 13,595 of record ML401621.1, read on the forward strand.
CTTTCAGAAGCTCAAGACAGCTTTCACTACAGCCCAACATTGGTATTGCCTACAGGTTCGGGGTCTTACACTATCCATTGTGATGCCTCGATGATTGGTCTTGGCGTGGTATTGATGCAGGACGGTAGGGTGATTGCCTACGCGTCTATACAGTTGAAGGTGCATGAGAAGAATTATCCTTTCCACGATCTTGAGTTAGTATCTATTGTGCACGCTTTGAAGATTTGGCGCAATTATTTTTACGGTGTTCCTTGTGATATCTTCACTTATCACCGGAGTTTGCAGCACATGTTCAACCAAAAGGACCTTAATTTGCGTCAGCGGAGGTGGTTGGAGCTACTTAAGTATTATGACATCACTATATTGTACCACCCAGGAAAGGCCAATGTAGTGGTCGATGCCTTGAGTCACCAGGCGGAGAGTTTGGGGAGTTTGGCATATCTTCCAACAGCAAAGAGGACCTTAGCATTGGATGTTCAGTCCTTAGCCAGTCAGTTCGTGAGATTGGATATTTTAGGTTCGAGCTGAGTATAGGTTTGTGTGGTCGCTCGGTCTTCTCTTTATGACCGCATCAGGGAGCGCCAGTATGATGACCCTCATCTTCTAGTCCTTCAGGACAGGGTTCGGCGAGGTGATGCTAGAGATGTGAATATTGGTGATAATGGCATGATGAGGATGCAGGGCCGGATATGTGTGCCCAATGTGGATGAGCTTCGAGAGTTGATTCTTGTGGAGGCCCACAGCTCGCGGTATTCCATCCATCCAGGTGCCTTAAAGATGTACCAGGATTTGAGACAGCACTAGTGGTGGAGGAGGATAAAGAAGGATATAGTTGGGTTTGTGGCTAGGTGTCTCAACTGTCAGCAGGTCAAATATGAGCATCAGAGACTGGGTGGCTTGCTTCAGAGGTTAGAGATCCCAGAGTGGAAGTGGGAGCGGATCACCATGGATTTTATAGTTGGACTCCCACGGACTTCGAGGAAGTTTGATGCTATCTGGGTGATCGTGGATCGGCTGACCAAGTCAGCTCATTTCATCCCAGTGATGACTACTTACTCTTCAGAGAGGTTGGCTGAAATTTACATCAGAGAGATTGTCCGCCTTCATGGAGTCCCAATTTCCACCATTTCAGATAGAGATATACTGTTTACATCACGATTCTAGAGAGCCGTACAGCAGGAGTTGGGTACTAGGGTGGAGTTGAGCACAACCTTTGACCCTCAGATGGACCGGCAGTCCGAGCACACGATTCAGATTCTAGAGGATATGCTCTGTGCTTGTGTGATGGAGTTTGAAAGGTCATGGGACTAGTTCTTACCATTTGCAAAGTTTTCCTACAACAACAGTTATCAGTCCAGCATTCAGATAGCACCGTATGAGGTTCTGTATGGTAGGCGGTGCCGATCCCCGGTGGGTTGGTTTGAGCCGGGCGAGGCCCGATTGTTGGGTACAGACTTGGTCCAGGATGCCTTGGATAAGGTAAAGGTGATTCAGGATAGAATTCGCACAGCCCACTCCAGACAGAAGAGTTATGCGGACCGGAAGGTTTTCGATTTAGCATTCATGGTTGGAGAGTGGGTCTTGCTTCGGGTATCGCCTATGAGTGGCGCCGTGAGGTTCGGGAAGAAGGGAAAACTGAGCCCGAGGTACATTGGTCCTTTTGAGATATTGCGGCGTGTTGGGGAGGTTGCTTATGAGCTTGTTTTAACTCCTAGCCTAGAAGGAGTTCATCCGGTATTCCACGTTTCTATGCTCCGAAAATATCACGGTGATCGGACTCATGTATCGGATTTCAGCTCAGTCCAGTTGGACAAGGATCCATCTTATGTTGAGGAGCCAGTGGCTATTTTGGACAGGCAGGTCAGAAAGTTGAGGTCAAAGAACATTGCTTCAGTAAAGGTCCAGTGGAGAGGTCAGCTAGTCGAGGAGGTGACTTGGGAGACGGATCGGGATATGCACAGTCGTTATCCTCATCTTTTTACATCTTCAGGTATGTCTTTATACTCGTTCGAGGACGAACGATTATTTTAAGAGGGGAGGATGTAACGACCCGGCCGGTTGTTTTGAGAGTTAGATCCTAGATCCCCTGTTAACTGCCTTCCCCGTATCTTATTCTGCTATTTTGGGTTGCCGGGAGGGTTCGTGTTGGCTTTTGAAACGAATAGAGACACTTAGTCTCTTATTTGGGATTTTAAGTTGGAAAAGTCGATCGGATGTCGACTTGTGTATAACGACCTCGGATTTGAATTTCTATGGTACCATTAGCTCCGTTAGGTGATTTTGGACTTAAGAGCGCATTCGGAATGTGATTTGGAGGTCCGTAGTAGATTTAGGCTAGAATTGGTGAAAGTTGGACTTTTGACGGTTTTGGTCGGTAGTGGAAATTTTTATATCAAACCCAGAATGGAATTTTGTAAGTGGGAGTAGGTTCGTAGTGTCATTTTTGACTTTTGTGTAAAATTTGAAGTCATTCGGATGAGGTTTGATATATGTCGGCGTCATTTGTAGAATTTAGAAATTTCGAAGTTCATTAGGTTTGAATACGTGCATAATTCGTGTTTTTGATGTTGTCCGATGTGGTTTGAAGGGTTTGAAGTCTCGACTAAGTTCGTATGGTATTTTAGAATTGGCTGGTATGTTTGGTTGAGGTCCCGAAGGCCTCGGGTGAGTTTCGAGTGCTTAACAAATGAAATTTGGACTTAGGAAAGTTGTTGAAGAATTTCTGGTTCTACTGCAGGTGCAGTTTTTTTGGTCAAGTTGGTCTGTGAGCGTAGGTGTGATAAGGGAGCTGCATCTGCGAACACGCAGATGCGGATGAAAGATCGCAGAAGTGAAAAGGGGCGGCCTGGGCAGGCTAGCAGATGCATAAGGCCATTCCCAGGTGTGTGCCCTTGTCCGCAGGAGCGAGCTTTGGACTTTAAGTCATTTTCGCACCTATGAGGGGTTTTCCACAGGTGCGGCGTCGCAGGTGTGACAGTAGGTCCGCAGATGCGGAATCACTGGGCAAAAAAGGGGCAGAATCGAGGGTTGATATTCATTTTCACAAAATTCGATTTTGAGCTCAGGAGAAGGCGATTGTTCGAGTGTTTTGAAGAGGAGAACATTGGGTAACGATTCCTAATCCTATTTTGATCACATTTCATTAATCTATTGTTGTTTTCTTCATTTAATCAAGGAATTTGAGTGAGAAGGTGGAAAATTGGGGGGAAAAGTTCCCAAATCAAATTTTCGAGTGTTGAGTGGGATTTAGGCGTCGGATTTGGATGAATTTTGTACGAGTGAACTCGTCAGTGAATGAGTGTTCTTATTTAACTTTTACCCGTTTTCGAGACGTGGTCTCAGGGAGGCTTTTTGGGCCTTTTTTTATTTTCTTGCCTTAGCTTCAATTTCATTAGCTAGATCAATTACTTGTAGCTATATTTACGTTATGTAATTGATATGGTTACATTTGGGCCACTCGCAGTTGAATACTCATGGCAAGAGCGTGATTTCGGATTGATTGAACTTGATTTGAGGTAAGTGGCTTGCCTAACCTTGTGTAGTGGAACTCCCTTTAGGATTATGGCAATGTTTGATATATGAGCACCGTGTACGTGAGGTGACGAGTACGTACACAGGCTATTTGTTGTAAAATTTTATTTTTCACTAAATCATAACCTGTTTTTCCTTATTTGAACTACACTAGCATATGTAATTACCTTGTTTAGATTAGAAAAGCATGCCTACGTGTTTTGACTGTCTATTTGAACTCTATGCAACATGTTTAGTGGAATTACTTTTTTCTTTGGTTTGAACTTAGCCTAAACTGTAGGTTTTCTTGCGATAGCTATTGTGTTTATTGGTTGAGCTACATATTTACTTTGGGACTAAGGAACGGTATTTCGGGAGATCCCCCTGTACTGCATATTTACTTTGAGAATGGAATGTATTCCGGGAGATCCCATGTACTGCATATTTACTTTGGGACTACGGAACGGTATTCTGGGAGATCCCCCAGCACTGCATATTTACTTTGGGACTACGAAACGGTATTCCGGGAGATCCCCCTGCACATTTACGTTTGGGACTACAGGACAGTATCATGGGAGATCCCCTTGTTGTTATTACTGTGTTCTGAACTGATGGCTTTCATTGGCTTCTATTCCTATAGGTTTCCGTGTTTGTTTTTACTGTAATATAGTTTCTTCTGTTTTATTTCATTATATTTGTACCGGTACGGCCCTGACCTGACCTCGTCACTACTCGACCGAGGTTAGGCTTGGCACTTACTGTTACCATTGTGGTGTATCACGCCCTTCCTGCACATGTTTTCATGTGCAGATCCAGGTACCTCTCGTCCGCCTCAGTATTAATCCAGCAGCAGCAGCCACCGGATGATACAAGGTATATCTGCACACGTCCGCAGATCCTCGGAGTCCCCCTCTATCTTTTACTGTGTTTTCCCTCATTTACTTCTTAGACTCCTTGTATAGTAGACTGTAGACAGATTTCGTAGAGCTTGTGACTTAATTTAGCATATAGTATATCAAAAATAATATATTAGTAGTAGTCGAAGTATATTATTGCAGCATACTATAATACTTGCATGCTATATATAATATACTCGGTGGGTATATAACATCGAGTACTCTGTTAGAAAAATTAAAAATGATCCATTAAATTTTTCTTTGAAAATTTTAAAAAATATCAAATTTAACTATGTTGTTACATTATACCATATACTGTAATAGTATACTGTTGTAATAAATTACATACTATTGAATTAAATATTATATACCAAAATGGTATATATGTTATTTTGGTATATAGTATAAATTAGTCTTATTCGCTAGTTCAACTCAATTTCAACTTAAATTTCAAAAATCTACTCCAAACTTTTTACCAAATTGAATCAAACTTTAGCCACAAGATCCAATCAAATATTTCACACTAAATTAAATTCACCAGTTCAATAAAATAAATTATACACTATTAAATTAAATATTATGTACCAAAATGGTTATATAGTATATTATTTTGGTATATAATATAAATTAGTCTTCTTCGTTAGTTCAACTCAATTTCAACCTAAATTTCAAAAATCTACTTCAGAGTTTCCATCAAATTGACTCAAACTGTAGCCATAACCTCCAATCAATATTTTAGACTAAATATTTTTTTTAAGAAAAAATTTTAAAAAAAACATGAGAACTCCGTTGAAAAGTTAACAAATAACTCAATGAAAATTTTATAAATTCAAAAAGGACTAAATTTTAATAGTAAATTGTACATTATATAGTATACTTTAAAAATATATTGTTGGAATGAACTGTATACCAAAATGGTATATAGTATATCATTTTGGTATACAATACAAATTCTTCTTGGCTGGTTCAACGCAATAAATTATACATTATTGGATTAAATATTATATACCAAAATGGTATATAGTATGTTATTTTGGTATATAATACAAGTTAGTTTTCTTCGCTAGTTCAACCCAATTTCAACTTAAGTTTTAAAAATCTACTCCAGATTTTCCACCAAATTGACTCAAACTTTAGCCACAACCTCCAATCAAATATTTTAAACTAAATATTTTGATTTTAAAAAATTAAAAAAACATGAGAACTCCGATAAAAAGTTGAAAAGAAATCAACGAAAAATTTTAAAAATTTTAAAAGCACCAAATTGTAATAGTATACTGTTACATTATATAGTATATTGTAACAGTATACCGTTGGAATGAACTATATACCAAAATGGAATATAGTATATCATTTTGGTATACAATAAAGAATTTTCTTCACCAGTTCAACATTTCAGAACAATAAATTATATACTATTGAATTAAATATTATATATCAAAATAGTATACAATATGTTATTTTGGTATATAGTAAAAATTAGTCTTCTTCACTAGTTCAATTCAGTTTCAACTTAAATTTCAAAAATCTATTCCAGAATTTTCACAAAATTAACTCAAACTTTAACCACAACCTCCAATCAAATATTTCAACCTAAATATTTTGGTTTAAGCAAAAAAATTAAAAGACCTGAGAACTCCGTTGAAAAGTTAAAAAAGAACTCAATGAAAATTTAAAAAATTCATAAAGGACCAAATTATAATAGTATACCGTTACATTATATATTATACTGTACAGTATACTTTTGGAGTAAAGTGTATACCAAAAAGGTATATAGTATATAATTTTGGTATACATTGCAAATTCTTCTTTCCAGTTCAACTCAGCTTTACCCCATAATTAAAAAATCTACTGCAAAATCTCCACCAAATTCGCTCAATGTTTAGCTACAACCTCCAATTAACATTTCAAATAAACCCAAACAAAATTAGATCAAAACAACTACAAACTCAACAAGCCCAATTTATGAGTTTCAAGCTTCAAGGTCCTTTAATGTCGGTTTTGACCATTTCGATAACAAATGTATGAAAATCAGCATTAACACTATAATTCAAATGCCAAAGAAGAAGAACCAAACGAATTTCAATAAAAAATATTTCAAACACACACCAAAAATTCAGATCTAAAAATTTGAACTCATACACATAAAGTTCCAATCTTTTTCTTCAGATCTGAAATTGGATCCACTATTTTGTAGTATTTCTATTAAATAGTGGATAGAGACTCAGCGAGAACTTTTTCCTACTTAATTTTCTTGCCAATGATATATGGAAGAGAGAATTTAAGAATAAAGGCATTGCTATTGTTGGAAGAATATGAAGAGAAAATGAATTGATGTCGTAAAATGAAGAAAGAGAAAATGGGGAGAAAAACAAGGAACATATAAGGCAGTTTTAAACTTTAAAATTACAGAGAAAGAATAGTAGGTAGGTCGGGTAATTAATATGAGCGGGATAGGTGGATATTATAACTATTTTTAAAATAAGTAAAAGCGAATAAATATTTTGGTTTTTGTAGATATATAGTGTAGTTTCCTCTTATTAAAAGCCCCATTGTAAAATCGCTCACTTCCATCAGCTGCCAGCATTCACTCTCTAGATAATCCCCCAAGTCTTTATATAGTCAGTAATATTATTCTTTATTCCTCAAATATGTTCTTAATTTCCTAAAAGTTTCTATTTTAGTTATATTTATGTTCCCTTTTTATTTTCTTCTTAAAGTTATATCAATAGAGTACCTTTGCAATAAATTGATTCTTCTAATCTTGATGACCAGCTTGTCTAAGGTAAGGAGCTCTTAATATGTTGGAAACGTCATGACCTCCGAAGCAAACTCTTTCAAAGAGATCGCACCACTATCCAACAAATCAATCAAACTAAAAAAATAGACAAAAATTAATAAAAACCAAATCAATGAAAAAACTACTTGATTAGTTTGATTTGGTTCTGATATATTTAAAAACGACATAGTTGGTTCGATTTTCTTTTAAGTAAAAAACCAAAATCCAAATTGAACCGTGAATACCTGCCTTTAATTATACGTGTTTTATTTGCTTCTATTGTTCGCATGCAGGGGGAGCATTTGCGTTGTATTTCTTAATGTGTCGATATGAAAAAGTGAGTATTATCCCAAACCAGGAGCCAGAGGACAGAAAGCTTTCCCATTACAATCTGGGCATACTGTATACGGCTAAAATTGGAAAGCCCGATTTTTACGGTCATTTCGATGCTCAGAAGGTTCGAAGGTTCAAGTTTTAGCATCGAGGAGGCATATCGAAGGTCTTCGACCTCGAGGCAGTACAAATCGAAGGTCAGCATGGAAAGACGGGAAATTCCCAAATAGCACGTGGTTAAAGCTGACAAAATACATAAAACAATACAAGCATGTACCGTGGCATTAAATGGTTGTACCAGCCAAATCTCTTTGCATTAGTTACACATGTACTATGTTGGGATTCCCCCTCATATATAAAGGGGACCCTTGTCACTTTGTAACACACATGGTATTCAATACAAGAACAAGAACATCATCTGCTCTCTAACTAAAACATTCTCTACAATTGCTTCATTGATTTATTGTTTCTCATTTATTGTGTTCTTGAATTATTCTCCATTTATTACTTGTTATTGATCATAAATAGGTCATTCTTAAGGCATTCAATATTGTTTTGTTGTTATCGATAGCCCCTAGTAAAGCTTCTAAGCTCGACCTCGAGGCCCTTCCGACCACCCTCGAGATCTCCATTACCCAGTTTGCATAATCTCGTTTCCTTTTGCTCTTATTTCATTTTTCTTACTTCACACTCAGCATCTACTTCTTAAACAACCGGCATTCAAATATATCACATATTTTAGAACCACATAATCAAATATAATTGTAATTACCATTTTCAAGGTAAACAGTTTGCGCCCACCGTGGGGATAAAAATAATAGTGATTGTTTTAGTGCTGTTTTTCTAAGAACACAAGTTATTCTTCACATTTTTCTTGTCGAAGAATCTTCAATTTCAGGTCAGAAAATATCTAACTCAGTAAACACACATGAAAGCAACGGTTCTGAGGACCACGGAGAGAATGGTGCAGCTGCTTCAGGTGCCGGTGTGCCACCGCAAAACCCTGAAGGGGAACCAGTGCAAATTTCTATCGGTGAAGGCGCACGCAACGCTCAACATGTCGATGTGAGCTCTCATACAGACGGAAGCGTTCGTGAAGGAGACCAGCGTGAAGCACAGGGAGCCCCTGCTCAAAGGGAAAGGGAAATTAGCCTTCATGTCATTTTTGAAATGTTGCAGGCACAACAGGTGGCTATTACTCAGATACAAAGCCATCAGAGAACCCCACGCACAGCACCACCAAAAACGGCTCCTCGAGTCGAACAGGCACTGGAAAGATCGAGCAATAATGGGTCAGCAGCCGACCCCTCCATTATGAAGATGCTCGAAGACCTCGCAAAGTGGATTGAATCGGGCGAAAAGAAGATAGAAGCTAACGACAAAAAAATGGAGACCTACAACTTGAGGGTCGATCAAATCCCAGGCGCACCCCCGATTCTGAAAGGTGTAGATTCAAAAAAGTTCGTGCAAAAGCCATTTCCATCAAGTGCAGCTCCGATGCCTATCCCAAAGTAATTCAGAATGCCCTATCTCCCGAAGTACAGCGAAATCTCGGACCCCAATGAGCACATTATTGCCTACATTGTGATGTGAAAGGGAACGACCTGAGAGACGAAGAGAATGAATCCGTTCTATTGAAAAAATTCAGAGAGATGCTATCCAAAGGGGCCATGATGTGGTATCATAACCTGCCCCCTAACTCGATAGATTCATTTGCCATGATGGAGGAATCCTTTGTGAAAGCACATGCTGGTGCCATCAAGGTTGCTACAAGGAAATATGATGTTTTCAAAATCAAGCAAAAGGAGAATGAGATATTAAGGGAGTTCGTGTCCCGCTTTCAATTGGAACGAATGGAATTACCACCGGTCTCCGAAGATTGGGTGGTACAAGCCTTCACTCAGGGCTTGAATGAGCGAAGCTCGATAGCTTCAAAACAGCGGAAGAAGAATTTAATCGAGTACCCCGCCATAGTTTGGGCAGATATGCAAAACAGGTACCAGTCGAAGATCAGGGTCGAGGACGATCTATTGGAATCCCCTCGGGCTCGGTGTATCCTATAAGAGTCTTAACAAAGGAATCGAAGCCTCCAGAAAGAGAACCAAGGCAAAACAAAGAAAGGTAGCAACCGTACGTAGAAAATCAAAGAAATATCCCGAGATTTAATGGACCTCGAAGTGACCAAAGGATGGACCGAAGACAGAATCCTCGGGGACTCTTGAACAAAGCAGGGTTCGACAGGCACACAGGGCCGGTAGAGGCACCCCGGCTATCTGAGTACAACTTCAACATCGATGTTTTAGACATCGTATCGGCCAAGTAAGATCAAGGATACCAGGTGGCCGAGACCCGTGCTATCAGATCCTTCGCAGGAACCCCAACTTGATATATGAATATCACGATACCCATGGTCATAGGACCGAAGATTGCAGACAGCTTCGAGAAGAGGTAGACCGACTAATCAGCAAAGGGCACCTTCGAGAATTTCACAGCGACCGAGCTAAAAACCAATTTCGGGAAAGAGAGGCAAACAAGAAAAATGAAACACAAGAACCACGACACGTCATCCACATGATTATTGGTGGAGTCGACGTCCCTCAGGAACCCATTTTTAAGCAAATAAAAGTATCCATCACCAGGGAAAAGCAAACTCGGAGCTACATACCTGAAGACGCCTTTTCATTAAGCGAAGAGGACATTGAGACCTTATCCCAACCTCATAGCGACGCACTGGTAATTTTTTTTTTTTTCAATAAATTTCAAATTAAACGTGTGCTCGTAGATCTAGGTAGCTCGTCCAACATAATTCGGTCGAGGGTGGTAGAGCAACTCGAGTTGCTCGACCAGATTGTACCCGCCTCTCGAGTCCTCAATGGATTCAACATGGCAAGCGAAACAACGAAAGGGGAAATCATCCTCCCAGTCAAAGTGGATGACACAATTCAGGATACCAAGTTTCATGTCATCGGAGGTCACATGAGGTAGAATGCATTGCTTGGAAGGCCATGGATTAACAATATGAGGGCGGTGCCATCAACCCTTCATCAAATGATGAAGTTTCCTACGAAGTTTGGAGTAAAAATAGTATACGGAGAGCAGCACGCAGCGAAAGAAATGTTCACAGTGCACGATGTGGCACCGACACCTTCTACATCGAAGGAGCCAAAAAACAAGGAAACAGCCAAGTAACAATCATAAACTACGTCCTCGTAGGAACGAACAAAGGACCGTGCCACGTCCTTGGAACAGATAACCAAAGCATATCAAGGCTCGAGCGCCATTGCAGCTAAGGTACAAACCTCTTCCTTTTTCTTTCACACTTTATGCTAACCTGCGTGCAGGTGTTCGATTGAAAGGAGCCGAAGCACCCCCCCCCCCCCC
>ML401621.1:24539-59882 GCA_005239525.1 Nicotiana knightiana
CCCAGTTCGAAGGCCTTGGGTTTTAAAGCATGCGTTGCGCTCTTTTTCCCTCACGTCGGATTTTATCCCAAAGGGTTTTACCGGCGAGGTTTTTAACGAGGCAACATCTATATGCTACCTAAGGAGAACTCACCTAGTATTCAAGGCTTCTCTTCGATTAACCTCGAATACTGAGGGGAATCTTCCCAGGAGGTCACTGAAATATGCCAAAGAGGGTCTCGACAGGAGAATGATGTATCAGACCAAACGATTGAATGAACCATGTCCGCATAGAATAATCGAACCCTCGATGGTAAAAACTTGTATACTTGTACCAAGTAATCAGAGAAGTACCTTTTATCATCAAAACATTTCGCACATCAAAGAAGTTTTCCATTTTCACAAGAGACAGCCTCAGGGCCAAAAATTTAACAAGCACTCAGGAACTGTCCTCGACAATCACTCCATCGAGTAACCAAAAACTCGAAGCAAAAAGACCTAAGGGCCGGAAACTTCAAGCTCATAAGCCCTCCTCGAGGCAATATCAACTCCGACTCGGGGACTTTCCTCGACAGTTGGCTCATCAAGTCAACTAACTCGAAGTCATAAGACCTCAAGGCCAGAAACTTCGAACTCATAAGTCCTCCAAGAGGCAATATCTATGACATAAGACCTCCATGAGGCAATATCAACTCTGACTCAAGGACTGACCTCGACAGTCGACTCATGGCCATAAGACCCTAGGGCTGGCAACTTCAAACTCGTAAGCCCTCCATGAGGCAACATCAAAACCGCAAGACCTCAAGCAAGGCCTGCACAAATTTGTAAGACCTTAAAAAAGGCATAAACCCCATATCAAAGTCAAGGCTATATATCGAACTTATAATACCCAAAAGGAATACCCTCGATATAGACGCCGTGGCTATCTCACCGGGGACTAAAAGTCTACGGCCAAATACAATGACCACCGTCATAAGGCTCCGGCCAAAATAATGCCACTCGGAGACGTCCGACTGTTGCCTTAAAATCACAGGCCTCCAATTACTTCGAAAAACATTGAAAAGAATCGGTTAAAGGTCATACTGACCTAAAGCGTAAGATCCCAAGTCGCCAGCTACATCAAAGGTCGTACCGACCTAAAGTGTAAGAGCCCAAGTCGCCAGCTACAGGTCATATTGACCCAAAGCACCTCAGGGCCAATTTTGAAAACCCGAGGGCCGTGGAGCTCGAGTCGAAACACGAGTCGGAGACTAAGCCCGAAAGGGTTAACGAAAGCGCCTCAGGGCCAAAAATACGTAAGAGCCCAAGTCGCCCGCTACATTAAAGGTCGTATCGACCTTACGCGTAAGAGACCAAGTCGCCAGCTACAGGTCATACCGACCCAAAGCGCCTCAGGGCCGATTTGAAAACCCGAGGGCCGTTGAGCTCGAGTCCAAACCTGACTCAGGGACTAAGCCCGAAATGATTAACCAAAGCGCCTCAAGGCCAAAAAAGCATAAGAGTCCAAGTCGCCCGCTACATTAAAGGTCGTATCGACCTTACGCGTAAGAGCCCAAATCGCCAGCTACAGGTCATACCGACCCAAAATGCCTCAGGGCCAATTTGAAAACCTGAGGGCCACTGAGCTCTAGTCGAAACCCGACTCGGAGACTAAGCCCGATACAGTTAACTACAGCTCCTCAGGGACAAATGCGTAAGAGCCCAAGTCGCCATCTACACCGGAGGTCGTACTGACCTAAGGCGCAAGAGCCCAAGTCGCCAGCTTAAAAAGCTTCAGGGCCAATTTATGACCCCAAGGGTTTCATCTCAAAGTCCAATTCATCGGGCTAACTATCGACAAGCAAATCAAACCAAAGAATCTTTCATATATATATGTGCATTACAAATACATATTTACAATACTCCCACAGGACATTACGTAGTTCAAGGGACAAGACCGACTATTGTTTTTTTAAATTTACAACAATAAAAATCTTTTTAGTTTATTTTCGAATTTTTCTAAAGCAAAAACATTTTCATTGATTTTCATTTTTTTATACAAGACTAAAAAGCAAAAATTACATAAAGATAATTATTTAAACAAGACGGACTCGACTCAAATAGATTTATAAGAAAAAATTCAAAACAACAAGACTCAAAACACCAAAAGACCCGTACAGACTCAAAGACAACAAAATAACAATCATAGTGGACTTCCAAGTAAAGAGATCTGATCTCTGCAATAGAAACCACCGGCATCACTATATTCAAGGTACTTATTGGTGCGGTTGACCCTCAACATCGCGGTATATCCTCTCTAAGTCTGCAGATATGTGAGGGGCGACATTCAATGATACTTCTACAAACCAATCAGTCTTCATTCCCTGGAAACTCCTGCATGCTCGGGAGGTATATATGGCTACTTCGAGGATCTTTCCCTTAGTGTGCTCCTGAGCCAAATGCAACTCTTGATTTCGCAGACCACGGGTCTCAGCTAGATCCATCGCATCATACTCGCGCTCCAAGGCCATATCTCTCTGGCGCCAAAATTCTAGTGACTCCCTCTCTAACCGATTGATCATACTTTGGTAGTGATATGTTTCTATTTCAAACTCCATGATGGCGCCCCTTGCTTTACTCAACTCCCCCTATCTGATCCCTCAGAACTTGGATTAATGGAGCAAAACCTCTACGATCATGACCAAGGACCACCTTGAACTGGGCTTCTCTCTCTTGTTGCTGAGCGGTTGTGACTATGTTCTTCTTCCGAATTTAAGCTTTGAGTACTTTCATCTCTCGTGCCTACTGAGCATTCTCTTTCTCAAAAGCATCATAAAGCAGATCCATGTCTACTTTATCGATGCTGAGCTCTTCTTGCAGTGCTTGATGAGTGGGGATTTTGACTACTTATTAGCACTTTTTTTACTTTCATTTTAGTCCAAAAGCATTTAATTGTGTGCCCATTGATATAATATGGTTAATTGCAGGAATGATGGAAAATGAGCATCAAAGATGAAATCTGTCTCAAGAAGGAGTAATTTTAACCAAGGACAAAAACAAGAACAAAAGCTCTAAAGTGCGGACCGCAGATTATCATCCGTGGTCACAGATTGTGAAGAGAATCTAGCAAAGACCTGTGAGAAGTGCGGTCCGCACATGAAATTTGTGGCCGCAAAAGCAAGGCAAGGCCAAAGGTTCAGAGAACATGCAATTTAAGTTCCAAGGAAGTGTGGACCCCACAATTATTATGCGTCCGCAAAAGATCAACTATGCAGCCGCAGTTGCATTTTTGCGGTCCGCAAAAGAGCCATATGCGGCCGCACTCAAAAATGTGCGGACCGCAGAAATAGAAAGATGCGGTCGCGGTTCAGAATTGTGCGTCCACAAAAGTCCACTCCTGCCAAGCTGAAGACAAGTGTGGACCGCACATGGAATTGTGCGATCGCAGAACCTCCGAAAGGGAAATTTTGTCCAAAAATTCCAACAATGTATAAATAGAATAGTTTTACTTTTTTAGGTTAGCTTTTGTACCTTTTGACATCAGCAGCCGTTTACTTTGCTTCTTTTAGTTATTGTAGCTATTTTGAGCTTTTTGAATATTAGTTTTATCATTTCAATCATTAATATGGGTTTAATTATCACTTATTCTTCTTTATCTTCTAATTTAAGCACGAGTAGATAGATTTTCACTAGGGTTGTGACCCAAACCTAGTGTGTAAACTTAATCAGTTTTTGATGTATTGATTGTTTATGATTGGGTGTTAATTATCTAGCCTTGTTCTTGCTTTAAATTTAAGATTTAATAGTTGCAAACATTATTTTATGCATAATTGACTTGGTCTCTACTTGAGAAAGAGAGACTTAGTCTAGGAAAACTTGGCTAGCAAGGAATTGGGTCAATCGAGAGATTGATAAACCTAATTAAAGGGTTGAATCTAGAGATAGTAAAACCCGACTTGAGCTTATTATCAACTGCTTTGTTCAATAACGATTTGGACTTGAGAAAGCCAAATTGGGCTAAATCACTCTCTGACCGAGAGGTATTGAGTGGGTACTCGAGTGTTGATAGCTATAATCCACCCCGAACAAGAAAATAAGCTTTAAGGCTTACAACCCATTAAGCGAACAACTAGATGAAGGTCATATCCCTAGGCCTTTTTACCATTTGAAAAACAAACAAAAACAATTTGCTAGTTTTAATTTTTAGTTGTTATTCTTAGATTAAAATAGATTTAGAAACAAACCAACTTTTTGGAAGTGCAATTCGAGATAATTCAAGCTCATTCACTCAAATATATACTCGTAAGTCCTGTTCATAGATCCCTGTGAAAAATTAACCCCGACTCCTTGTTGGGTACTATTATTGCTCCGACAGTTTCATAACCTCAAATAGAGGTGTGACTTGGACGAGATCAATTTTTGGCACCATTGTCAGAGAGCTAATTACGGATTTAGCTATATATTTGGTTTTGTGTGTGAATTATCTCATTTCCCTTCCTTGTTACTAATGTGTGAGTATTGTAGGTGCAATCATGGCAAACAACGAGCTCAGAAACATATTCATGGGGGATGTGGACGTTGATGATGATGCAATGGATGAGGTCCCTCTTGAACCTCAAGCTAATAGACGAGGGTGACCGCCTCATGACAATGTTCCCATTCCACCCCCACCTCTACCACAAGCGGCTCCACACCGGGTGTTGCCGAATGAAAGGTATGCAAGTGCTATAGTCCCACCCCGTATTAAGGCGGGAAACTTTCAAAAAATCAATGTAATGCTCACTTTGCTTGAGCAACGAGGGTTCTTTACCGGTGCAACGAGTCAAAATGCAAATAAACATTTGAAGGGGTTCGTTGATACGTGTTGGGGAAGCAAACAAACAAATGTCTCAGAGGATGCTTTAAGGCTAAGGTTTTTTCCCTTCTCTCTATGGGGGAAAGCTTTAGATTGGTTGGAACGTTTTCCAAATCATTCCATTCGAACGTGGGATGAACTTGCGGAGAATTCATTTCAAAGTACTTCTCTCCGGGGCACATGGCTATTTTCGGGATGAAATTCTAGCATTCAAGTAAGAGTCTAATGAACCACTACACGAGATATGGGAAAGATATAGAAAAATGGTGAAATATTGCCCTAATAATGATATTACGGAGAACATGATTCAACAAAATTTCAAACGGGGAATCATTACCACCAACCAATGTGTAGTGAATCAACTTGCCGGTAGGAACTTCATGAATGCGCCTTATGCGGAGGCGTATTATATTTTGGATGAGATGGCTGATACTTCATCGGCGTGGAAATCTAGATCCAATTCTCCACAAGGTGATCCAAATGTGATTCCTCTTCATAAAGAGTTACATGACCATGGGCAAGCCATAGCCGAGTTGACAACCACCATGAACCAATTGGAAAAGGCTCAACTTCAACAAGTGCAAAAAAGAGTGGACAATTTTGTGCAAGATGATAGTGGGTATGATTAAGGAGATTCTTACAATCATCAAGATTAAGAGGTCTAATATGTGAAAAACTTTCAAGGGCACCAAAACAACTACCAAGGCCCTAGTCAACAACAATGGATACTTTCGAACAATCAATGCAATTAGAATTCTAGCAACCAAGGTAATTGGAATGGTGGGAACAATCAAGGAAATTGGAATGGAAGAAAAAACCAAGGTAATTGGCAAAATAATACAATCAATGCAATTGGGGAGGCAACAACCAAGGAGGATGGAACAACAATCAAGGAAATCGAGGGTCGGGTTTTCAAAGGCCCCCTATGTACCAACAACCGAGCCACCCCTCCTTATCCTTCTCATGGTCCTAGTTCCTCCAACAATGAAATGGGTCGTATTGAAAACATGTTCAAGCAAATGATGGAGAAGAATGTTGATTCCGATGGAGGAATAATATCTTTTCATCATGGCAGTGACTATCTCAGATAAACGAATGTTGATCTTCCGATCCTCTCTCGGGAAGACCATGCACCCCAAGAAATCTACAATGAATGTTTTCCATTCATGGTCTCGCTATGTGTGTTGGTTCTGTTTGTTAACAAGCTTCGTCCCAAATTCTAAGAATCTGTAACGACCCGATCAGTCGTTTTGAGAATTTGCACTTCACTCGGTAGTTTTAGGGCATGAGTATCTCCTTATGATGTATTATGACTTATGTGAATCATCGATTTTTGTTTTCAGGTTATTCAGAATCGATTTGGAAGAATGAATTTCATGATTTAAGCTTTAAGTTGGAAGAATATACCAAGTTTGATTTTTGGGAATTTGACCCCGGAATGGAGTTTTGATGGTTTCTTTAGGTCCGGATGGTGATTTTGGACTTGGGCGTATGCCCAGATTCACATTTGGATATTTCTAGAAGGATTCGGAACTAATTGGCGAAAGGTGGAAAATTTGAAGGTTTAAAAAATTCATAAGTTTGAATGAAAGTTGAATTTATGGATATTGGATTCGGATTATGGTTCTGGGAATTTGAAGAGCTTCGTTATGTCATTTGGGACTTGTGTGCAAAATTTGACTTCATTCCAAGTTGATTTGATATGTTTCGGCGTGAGTTTTGGAAGTTGAAAGTTCAAAGTTCATTTAAGTTTGATTTGAGGTGCAATTCATTGTTTCGATATTGTTACATGTGATTTGAGGACTCGAGTAGGTCCGTGTTATGTTATGAGACTTGTTGGTATGTTCAGACGGGGTCCCGAGGGGCTCGAGGGAGTTTCGGACGGGTTACGAACCATTTTGGGCCATGTTGTTATTGTTGGTTTCTGCTGTTACATGTTGCTTCTGGTGTTTTTCGCGATCGCAAAGGTCCAGCCGCGATTGCAAAGTGTAATTTGGTCATTTGCGATTTTGTTCTTCGCGAATGCAATATATGTAACGCGTTGAAAGGTAAGTTCATTGTGTTTCGCGTTCGCGATGAAGTGTCAAGTTCGCATAGAGTTTTAGTTGAGGAGCTGGAAGAAATGTCTTTGAGTTTGCAAAGTAGCAGCCACGTTCGCGGAGGGTGGTTCTATTGTGCATCGTGTTCGCGAGGACTATGCAGTGAACACATTTTGTGCTGGTGTATTTTGTTCATCGCGAGCTCGATGGTCTATCCGTGTTCGCGATGGATATTGCTAAAGCAGTATTATAAAGTACTCTATTTCGGGGGTTTCAGCCATTTTAGCACTTTTGGAGCTATGGAGCTCGAGACGAGGCGATTCTTGAAGCAATTTTCACCATGTGGATTGGGGTAAGTGTTCTCTACTAATTTTTGATTTTATATCATGAATCTATCTTCATTTTTGGCATTTGATTCAGTGTTCCAAAAGAGAAATTGGGGATTTTTGGCTAAAGTTTCATAAAGTGAATTCTTGAGTTTTGAACATTGATTCGAAGTCGGATTTGAGTGAAACTAGTATGGTTGGACTCGTAATTGAATGGGTTGTCGGATTTTTTCAGTTTTATCGGGTTCCGAGGCACAGACCCGGGTTGGGATTTTGGGTAATTTTGGGCTTTCGATTAAAGATTCGACCTTTATCATATGGAATTGTTTCCTTGGGCTTTGTTTGATGTATTTGAGTTGCTTTTGACTAGTTTCGAGCCGTTCGGAGATCGATATGCGTGGGATGTCATTTTTGGAGCATCACTTGGCCTGCTCGGTATTGGATTTGGCTTGTTCGAGGTAAGAAACACTTCTAAAATTGGTGCTGAATTGGTGAATCCCTGAATATACGTGTTATGTTCTTGGTGTGACGTGACTCACATGCTAGGTGATGGGAATGTGAGCGTGCACCGTGTGATGGCTCGGTTAATTTTGTGGTACTGTATAGTTACTTAATCTTGTCTTTATCCATGAAATTTCTATGTGATAGAGTAATTAAGTTGTGATCCATGTTAGAAACCATGTTTAGGCTATATGTTTATTCTATTGGGGCCCACTGAGATCATTTCTGTTGTTGAAATATTTGCTTAAATTGCAGTTACATACTCAATCATATTCATTGATTTGCATATCATATCTCAGTCTCTGTTATCATTTATTATCACAACATGTTATCATTTTTTGACTGATTGACATGAGATTTGTGAGCCCGAGAGACTGGAGAGATTGATGTCTGAGTTAGGCCTGAGGGCTGGATTGTGAGTGATATTGATGGGATCGGGTTGCACGTCGCAACAGGTATTTATATATATATGTGTGTGTGTGTGTGTGTGTGTGTGTCTGTGTGTGTGTGTGTGTGTGGATCGTGTTGCACACCGCAACAAGCCTTATGGCTATATGTGGATCGCGTTGCACGCTGCAACAGGCCTCAGGGCTATATGTGGATCGGGTTGCACGCACAACAGGTTATATTAGCGCTTAGGCATGATCCGCCCCTCTGGAGTCTGCACACCCACAATGAGCTCAGGATCTATTGATTTATGATGGAATCACGTTGCGCGCTGCATCAGGTACCGTACAGTGCTGAGTGGCCGAATGTGTTGAGTGATTGAGTGTGATGAGAGGGAGTGTGAGACAGTGAGCTTGAGTACTCTGAGAGTGTGGGTACATGAGTTCATCATTGTGGTGCATTGCATTAACATGTATACATGGGACACGGGCATACAGATGCATTCCCTTATGTTACACGATTTTGTGACATCTATGACATTCACATGCACATTGACATGTAAGCATAGAGATGTACTTTCCTCATGCCATATGATAATGAGACTTCTTAACTATTGTTAAAAGTTTTTTTTTTGGGAAAAATCACAGTTTTCAAACTTACACATATCTTTGATGTTTTCAGTGAAAGGTTTGAGATTTACTGTTATACTTGAAAAATATGCCTATTTTCCGTAACTAAGAACGAGCTGAGCTATTTCATGTTCCATCTTTATTGTTTTGTTATGAACTGTTGCTAGTTATTGGAGTTGGACTCGGACCCTAGTCACAACTCGTCACTACTTTCAACCTAAGGTTAGGTTTATTACTTATTGAGTATAAGGGGTCAGTTGTCATCATACTACACTTCTGCAACTTGCGTGCAGATGTTGGATGCTAATGTTGTTGTGCACGGCGGGGGATGGATTTGAAGACGTGACTGCGTTCCAGTCACAACTACCTCTTGTTCATGGTAGCTCTAGACTCTTAAAATTTTGTTTATGTACATTCGAATATATGGTGTATTTATTTCATATTAGCTTTGTAAACTCAAAATCTTAGAAGCTCATGATTTGTACTGCCAGTCCTTGAGAAATTTTTGTATAAAAGCAATTGTATTATCATTTCTTTTCTTTATGAATATCATTAATTGGTTAGTTGTTAAGTGGCTTACCTGACGGGTTGGGTTAGGTGCCATCACGATTAGTTGGATTTTGGATCGTGACAGAATCCCCATTCATGTCCACACATGTCATATAAGAAATCTAGGCGGACCTGCCCTTGCGCCACATATGCTATCTTGGTGTGGCTGATTCCCATCTACTCAAGGAACTTGGTAGCAGTAACATCCCTAGGAGCCAAAAGTCTCTTTGTTCGACTCTTATGCCCCAGATCTGTATATTCAGCGAATTCCTTCAAGGTAGGGGTCATTTCAAACCCATTGAGATGAAACACATTATTCTTGGGGTCTCCGAAATAAACCAAAGCCTCAATGAGTTCTCGTTTTGGCTCAATCTCCATAATGTTTTTACAAAGTTTTTCAAATGATCTTTGATTTTTTCTTACTCAAACCCGTCCATGTTGTTCCACCATCGCTTCAATAAATTAGGTACTTTGTCGACAATCTTAAACGACGAGTGCTCTTCATCTCTCGTCCTCTTGACATGCCTCCCATTAACTGAATCCATATTGTACCTAGATAAATAAAAATATGAGGTCACGTCCTAATCTAAACTCAAAGAAATGACGCCAAGCAGACCTTTGCATAAGACAACAAACAAAATTCTTATGGGAGGAAGGCTAGACTCTAGAAGGATTGCTCAGGTATCTTACCGAGGAAACAAGACATGATAAAAATGGTCGGACAAGGACAAAATGATAAAAGGTGACGAAGATGAAAACGGCTTTTCGGTACCTTCGAGGAAAGTACTAAGGTTGTCTCGGTAAACACATCTGTACACATGATAAGCAGGTAAATAAATAAAAATTTATTTTCTAGAAAACATACATTTGGTACTTCAAAAAAATTACAAGGTTGACTCGGCAAAAATGACCGAAAATAAGGAAAAACACGGCAAAAATGTGAAAACAAATAAATAAAATGACTATTTTTATGAAAATAGCCCATTCGACATTTCTGAGAAAGGTTTAAAGGCTGTCCTGGCAAAAACGGTCAAAATAAAGACGAAATGGTAAAAGGTATTAAAAACAAGCGAAGTAGCCATTTTTTTATGGAAATAGCCCTTTTGCACTTCCGATGAAGGTTTTAAGGCTATTTCGACAAAAATGGTTCGACATAAGGGCAAAACGGTAAAATATTAGCTATACTTACTAAAATAACCCTTCGACGGTCATGCAGAGAGTTTTGAGGCTGTTTCGGCAAAAAAGCCGAAAATAGGGAAAAAGGTAAAAAGCATTCGAAAATGAACAAAGTAGCCAATATTATGAAAACAACCTTTCGGCACTTCCGGGGAAGGTTTTAAGGCTATTTCGACAAAAGCAGCCAAAAATGACAAAAATGGTTAAATTAGTTATTTCTACAAAAATAGCCCTTCAGCACTTCAGAAGAGGGTTTTAAGATTGTCTAGGCAAATAGGCCAAACATAAGGGCAAATTAGTAAAGTATTACCCAAAAAAAAATAAGATGGCTATGTATTCGGAAACGGTCCTTCGGTACTTCCAAAGAAGATATTAAGGTTGTGTTGAAAAAAATATTATGGACACACCAATACGGAAACTCTTGAAAAATGGGGACCTAACCCGATGAAGGTTGCCTATGTACCCCACTGAATTTGTGAGAATGAGACCCGCGTAGTTCGAACCAAGACTTTAATAGATTTTGTCCATTTTTTATTGTTTTTGGACACCTCATGCTAGATTTGTTTTATAGTAAAAAAGGATTATTTGTACAAAATTGGGGAAATAATTTTTTCCAATTCCACTCAACTGATTTTCTAAAGCCGGTCAACAATGCAAGAAAGCCTTTCAAATGATGCAGCAAATAGCACTTAAATGAACATGATGATCTCAAAAAGGATACCTGATTTATACGGACTCGGCGCCTGTGCCAAGCTTCGCTAAGTCAAATGCACATGATGCAACAAAACGATCATACTAGGAATAACCAGCCTTGTGGCTTATTGGTCTAGGTTTTAAAAATCTTAGGGGATGAGGTGTATCTAGACTGGCCATAAAACGAGTAGACAACTCGAGTTGGGAAGTGGTAGCATACCGGGAGCAATACTTCTCAGGCTTAACTACTGGACCCTCCTCGTTCTTAAATATAGGTGACTAATAATCCTTCACCGGGAGCCCAGGTCTACCGACTTTATCTCAAAAAAGAATGGGGCACGTATCTGCGATTTCGGGGTTGTATTCAGAAGACTCAGAGGTAGTGCGCAAGAAGACAATTTATGATACAGTTCAACAATATCAAAGCGGTAAGAGAAGGCAAATATCACATTAGGCCCAAATAAATTACAGTAAATACAAGAATTAATAAATCCAAATAAAGTCAATTTACAAGCTCGGATTCTTGAATGAGTCCCCAGTAGAGTCGCCAGAGCTGTCACACCCCTTTTTTTTACCCCAAAAGATATATATTATGGATAGTGGGTTGAAGAGTTTTTTTAACTAAAGTGACAAATTTGAATAGGGATTATTTTCTTTACAGAGTCGCCACTTGGAATTCATTTTTGGGTGTTCCAAGTCACTTTTTATTTGAATCCCTAGTCAAAGAAATGTTTGACTCTATTTTATTGTTGGTATGCAAAAACAAAGTCTGGGTAAGGAATTTAGTTGACCGGGGAGAAGGTGTAAAGCATTCTCCGAGTCCCGTGGTTCTAGCATGGTCTCTTTTATTGACTGAAATTGGCTTGAATTAATTTTTGGATAAACTGTGCTTTATTTGATTTTCATGTTTGCCTATGCCCGCTTTTATTGTTGATGACTTTATTAATCTCCAACTAAGACGAGTATCCCCGACCCAAGCTTACACTAACCAAGACGAGTATCCCCGGCCTTAGTTCGTGTGCGGCACCTAAAATTAGAGTCTGCTCGAAGTTAATTAAATAACAAACTTTTAATTAATTCAAAATTTTGGAACAAGATGTATCCTCCCGACCTTGCCATTTTATTTATGCCTTTATTGTTGGAAAAATTAAGCAAATAAATATTAGAATAATTCTACCTATTTTAAAGCAATGTACTAACTTTTTGTTAAAGGAGAAATGAGCCAACTTAGAAATTTTAGAGTTCCTGGACTGCTAGAATTCATTATAAGAAAATGGACTAGCTGAAATTATTTACAAGAAATGAGCCAGTTTATATATTTTTCTAAAAAAAAGAAAGAAATGGGGATAGCTAACTATGTTATTTATGTTGAGCCAAATAGCTAAATCATTCGGCCCATATCAGAAGAATCATCACGCCACAATCCATTTGTCTTATTTTACAAACTTAATTTACAACCTTAATTTTCATGTTAGCTCAGCCAAACATACATTTTGTAATTCAACCTAACCACAGAGCTAATCGAATTTAATAATAAGCTTTACTACTGAAACATGAAAAATAAAACTAAGAAAGTCCAATAACTAAGAAACTCATCTTAACGAATGGCCATGACAAACTTACTGACAATGCTTGATAAACTAAATACAAATTCTTAAAAGCAAACTATCTTACAAAATATACCAAGGTGCACATGATATCCATACGGATTAAACTTATTCTATTAATTAACTTTTATTTGCAGGCTTAGTAAAATTGGATATTCCTGCAGCCAGAACTATTTACCTTAGACATGAGATTGCAATTTTGACAAAAATTAAATGGCCACCTTTCCATACCCACCTTCAAGAAGTATACAAACATAACAAGGACTAAAGCACATAGCTTTATAAATAGAAAAACTTAACAAAACTCCTACTACAGCCCAGTAAATCATGCATCCTCTTGTTCTTTCAGAATATATACCATATCCAAATAGTTCAATCTAACGACAAGGAATATGGTTAGATGGATATGCACACTATAAAATAAACTAAACTTTTTAACTACAACAACGAAACTGATTAGAAATATGTAGGTTTTAGCACTCAAACATTCAGCGAATCCTTTAAGAAAATTGGTCGAAACTATCTAATAATGCCCAACTTTTCATCATCTGCTATGAAAGAACAAGAACCTGCAATACAAATGTTTAAAAGGTTACCTGAAAGCAGAAATACAGCAGTAACAGTAGCAAAAATTCAGCAACCGAAGCAGTAAGAACAACAGGGGAAACAACGGCAAATCAACAAATTGTGACCCGAGAAACAACCTAGAAAATACCATAGTACGAAACTCAAAAACTTGTACTAAGTTGCTCCAAAAATTAGCTAGAACACCTCTATTTCTCACAAGTTTGGCACTCTAAGAAATACTCACAAAGCCTAGAAATTTTCAGCTTACTACTTTTTGATGTTCAACTGATTTCTCTCAAATTTTTTGTTCCTTTTTTAGTGTGTAAAAGATGTCTTTTTCAAGTGTGTTAGAGTGTCTAAGTGATTGAGAGGAGACTCCTTTAAGTGGGAAAGAAAGCACCTTTGGACAGATTTTGGTTCACCAAAAATCTGTCCAAAGGACTTATTTTTCTCACCATTACTGTCAAAGGACTCTCCAAATAGGAGAAAGGACAGTCCTTTTCACTAGATTCAGACACAAGAGGAGTAGTTGTACTCTTAGCATGATTCAAACAGTAAAAGAACAACTAACACTCTACTCAATCATCAAAATAACTACCCATAAGCTTTTTTACAAAATCAGCACCAACAATGTGATTCAAACCAAACTAAGTTAGAAAAACACATAACTAGACTTAGAATTTGAACTATTGATCAGCCAAGGTAAATTCAAAACCTAATAAGTAAAAATCAAACAAAACAAATGTATTATCCGAACTAACTAATTAAAACCATTAGCTTAACATGTCACATACAGACTAATTGTTACATTAAACAATAATGAGTAACAAAACTCTTAACTAAATAGAAATTAATCGCATTAATAGGTAAATCATCTTGCGATCATAGGATAAATCATGGAGAAACCAAATAGATAATTAGGCAATTACAAAAAATGAACATGATCCAACGAATCGACAACGATCAGAATGAGTAATGGATTATCTATCAATAAGAAATATACAATTAAACTAAACCTAACCTAATCACAGAAGCAAAAAAATCAAAAAAGAAAAAAGAGGAACTACAATTTTACCATAGCAAAGGATTCGATGCCAATTCGAACAACGATGAGATGCCAACAATATCGACCGTGAAGAAAACTCTTCACATCGACAGACACAAAAACCAAAGTCCTGGCGAACCAGTTTTGACCCCGGTATCATGCCAACGTGAAAAGCTTGCTCGAGTCATGTCTAGGTAAGAGCGAGAGAAGGGAAGAATAAAATGAGAAGAAAAAGAAGAGGAGGAGAAGGTGAGCGACGACAATAAGGTGGCAGAGGCGGTGGGCAGTGGTGGTCACCGGATGTTTTGCATGAAACCAATGCCAAATAGTAGCCCCCATCGTGTTATACCCATCCATGTGAAAATTAGGTGGAAAGAAGGGCTCAATCTTCCCGAATTTACGGGAAAAAAATGGCGGCTAGGGTTTCGAATTTTCTTAGATTTATGGAGATTGGTGAGGATTTTGGGGATTTAGTTCATGAATTTGGAAAGAGGGAAGTGAGAGGAGGTCATGGTATGAATTTGGGGTTGTTTAGAGGTGGCCGGCCGGTGGAGATGGGTGGCGGCGGCTAGGTCTTGAGGAAGAGAGGAGAGAGTGAGAAAAGAGAAGACGAAGAGGGAAATAAGGGAAATAGGTTGAATTTTGGGGAATTAGGGGTTTCAATACCTGAGTGGGGGATTAATCTTAAGCCACTGGATCATGGGAGTTTGAACGGCTGAGATTGCATCTCAATAGCTTGGCCAAAACGACGCCGTTTTGGGTGTCTTCCAGGCCAACCCATTTGGATCGGGTTCTCGACTGTTAGGCTCCAAAATCCTACACACACACACATAATAAACATAAGAAAGAAAGAAAAAGAAAGTGTGAAATTAGATATTTACAGTGTTGTAGGAGCTTAAAAAAAGCTTGTAATGTAGGAGTGCGCAACATTAGAACCCTATACAAGGGGTATTGAATACATGGCCTTACCCAAGTCTAATTCTGACTCTAGTCCCGGCATCAATCTGTGAAAGCCTTCAAGCTCAATTCCTTCCTTCTTGCTTTCCCTACTTTATCAATATATAATTTAATTGAGTATAACATATGTTACTTATCATACTTGCATACTACAAGTCCACACTCAATATAAGCAGAACCCATAGTCACTTTTATAGTGACGTGATTGTGTATATTATTTATTCACTCAGTTTATAAAAGTTAAACTTGATAGATTATCACCCTTTTGTCTCCACTCTCTATCATCTCCTCACTTTCACTACTTCTCGTCTGTGTTCTTATGAAAGATTGTTTTATGAAACCTCCTCTGATCCGAAGCTATGTTTGCTGATTTGGGTCACTTCAGTGTGCGGTATGTTCAAGTAAGTCAAGTCTTAATTTTTCTTTCATCTTCTTATATTTTTATGAGTAATCAAAGTGAACTCGCCATGCGTATATATGTATGGCAGATAAGCTTCAGTTGCCTCGTATTTCCAGCTTTGCTCTCTGCTTACAGCGGACAAGCTGCTTATCTCTCAAAGTTCCCTGTAAATGTTGAGAATACTTTTTATGACTCTGTTCTAGGCAAGTTCCCAACATATGTTTTGAAGTAATGGATAATGCCATTGAATATACTGATATAAATCAAACACCATACGTAATTGATTTGATGGTGCTGCTTCTTACAGATCCACTATACTGGCCAACATTTGTAGTTGCAGTTGCTGCGGCCATTATTGCAAGTCAAGCAATGATATCAGGAGCCTTTTCTATTGCGGCTCTGGCCCAAAGTCTAGGTTGTTTCCAAAGGGTGAAAGTAATGCATACATCTGCCAAATATGAGGGTCAAGTTTATATCCCTGAACTCAATTACTCCCTCATGGTTGCTTGAGTTCGAGCTACTCTCAGCTTAAAAACCATAGAAAAATTGGGACATGCTTATGGTATAGCTGTGGTTATTTATGAGATCATAACCACTCATATGGTGACACTAATAATGCTTGCTAAATGGAAAATCAGCATCTGGTGGATTACACTTTTCTACATGGTATACTTGTCCATTGAATCTTCATACATATCTGCTCAGCTGACAAAATTCGTGCAAGATGGTTATCTACCCTTGGCCTTTTCATTCGTGTTCGTGCTGATGATGGGAACTTGGAACTATGTTCAAAAACTTTGATACTAATTCAAGCTCAATAACAAGGTGTCCAGCGACTACGTTAGGGACTTGGCCAAGAGTCCATACATCAAAAGGGTACCCGGGATTGGATTACTCTGCTCTGAACTAGTACAGGGGATTCCCCCTATATTTCCTCACTTTGTCTCCAATATTCCTATCAGTCCATTCTATCATAGTTCTGGTGTCAATAAAATCCATCCCTATCAGTAAAGTAGCACTTCAGGAACGTCTCTTGTTTCGACAAGTTGAGCCTAGAGAATACAAGGTGTTCCGATGTGTTGTTAGTTTAGGGTACAAAGATCAACTTGGGAATACAGAGGACTTCGAAAACCAATTGGTGGAACAATTAAACCAGTTCATCCAACATGAACGTCATATTCTTACAACGCATGATCATCAAGGTGCAGACAAAGAAGTTGACAAGTATTAT
Organism: Nicotiana knightiana; assembly: GCA_005239525.1. Taxonomy (NCBI): domain Eukaryota; kingdom Viridiplantae; phylum Streptophyta; class Magnoliopsida; order Solanales; family Solanaceae; genus Nicotiana; species Nicotiana knightiana. The sequence continues at coordinate 41,460 of ML401621.1, forward strand.
CTGACCAAATACAATCAAAAACTCGTCCAGAATCCACATGGAGGACTATCTGCACGAACAAGTAAATTTGATTTGAATACAAATGGTGTCCCCAAGTTCGGAAGAATAAGAGATGTAGTTTGTGACTAAAGCTAAGGAGCAAGGGGCGTTCTATCTCTTGGGAGAAGCAGAAGTGATGGCTAAGCATGATTCTTCAATTTTGAAGAAATTTTTCGTCAACAATGCTTATAATTTCTTGCACAAGAACTTTAGGCAAGGGGAGAAAGTTATGGCAATTCCTCAGAGTAGGATGCTAAGGGTTGGCATGACTTATGAATTATAATATTTGTGAATCATACAATGAAATTATACAAACATATGCTCCTATAACGAACAAATAGAGTGAATAATACTATGATTTCTGCTCTTTGTATATTTTTATATTTTTATCATTTTGTATACGGATAAAACCGGGCTCATGGTACATCCCGGTCTCCGAAAAAATAAGCTAAGCTCGAGATATGATGACAGGGGACCAAAATTGAGGAGTAAGTATTCGGAGGCATGGCGCCCGACCTCGAGAATCTCGGGGTCACAGTGAAATCGGTCCTAGCTTTGAACGACTTCGAAGAACAATGTCGAGCAATCCAGCACCGCCAAAAGAAGGCCGTAATATCCGTGACCGGCTGGATATTATGGCAAGGATCTCGGCATGTATCGATGTAGAACTGGCACTCAATTAAACTGAAGATTTTTTACCTTTTATAAAGTTATACTTAGAGTAGGATTCCCCTATTATATAAAGGGGGTCTGATAATTTATTAAAGACATTATAACACGCATTCCAAAGTAATATATAATTATTTTCTCAATTATTATCTCGCTCTCTTGTTCATCAGTGTTGGCCTCAGCGAGCCCGGATCGAGGGTGAATATTTCGCTAAGCCTGAAACTATCTTCCTCGTGCGGTTTGAATCTATTTTATCTTTATTTGTTCATTTTAACTTAATTTATCGCTTTGTATTAAATTAGTCTGTGTATCCTTAAAATCACTTACAAATTCAATTGTTATCCGATTTTGAGGGTAAACAGTTGGACGTCTACCGTGGGGCTAAGGGGCTAAGGATAATAGTGGAAATTTGATACAAATTTCCATAACACACCCTACTTCACACTTGTTCTTGGAAGTGTCTCTGATTTCAGGTCTGCGTTTAAAATGTCAAACTCCCAATCTGCTCCTCTAAACATGGATGTTGAGTCTAGCCACCATGGCGAGAACAACAATATCTCGCCTGGTAACGTGATGCCTTTTCCAATACCAACGGAATTCCGCTCGTGGATCCAGTCGACGCTAGCTCATATATGGTCATCGACACAAATCTGCCCACCGAACCTGAGAACAACGTCCATGAGGAAGTCCGGTCACTAGCCCAAAATGCTCGTGACGATGAAGGAGATGGGGTCAACTTGCGGTAATCTTCGAAATGTTACAGGCTCAATAGACATCGATAGCCAGTTGCAGAACCAAAGCTGCACGCCGAGCAGAATTGAACCCGAGCCTTCCTAAGAAGTCCCCCGTATCAATAAACCGATCACATAGAGGCCAAATGAAAATGAATCAAGGACCAGCCCCAAGATCATAAAGATTCTAGAAGGTCTGACAAAACGGGTAGAATCAGGAGAGAAGAAAGTCGAAGCCAATGACAAAAAGCTGGAAACCTACACTTTCAGGATCGACCAAATCCCAGGAGCTCCGCCGATATTAAAAGGCCTGGATTCCAAGAAGTTTGTTCAAAAACCTTTTCCTACGAATGCAGCTTTGAAGTCAATCCCTAAGAAGTTCCGCATGCTCGAGATTCCTAAGTACAACGGAGCAACCAAACCAAATGAGCATGTGACCTCCTACATGTGCGCCATCTAAGGAAATGACTTGGAGGATGATGAGATCCAGTTTGTCCTGCTGGAAAAGTTCAGGGAAACTCTATCAAAGGGAGCTATGATATGGTATCACAACCTACCTCCTAATTCTATTGGCTCATTTTCTATGTTTGTAGATTCCTTCATAAAAGAACACGCCGGGGCTATCAAGGTCGAGACCAGGAAGTCAGAACTTTTCAAATTAAAAAAGGGACAGTGAAATGCTCATAGAATTCGTGTCCAGGTTTCAAATGGAACGGATGGACCTGCTAGGACGATTGGGCCATTCAAGACTTTTCCTAAGGACTCAATGCGAAGCTCGTTGGCTTCACAAAAGTTAGAATAAAATCTGGTAGAATATCTGGTTGTTACCTGGGCGACGTGCATAACCGATATCAATAAAAAATCAAGGTCGAAGATGATCACCTTGGTCTCCTTTCGGGTCTGTTAATCCCGTCAAAGTTGTCGACAGAGTCAAGAGAGACGTTGATCTTGAACCAAGATCAAACAGGATCGGTATCAGCCATAAAATTGAGGCCGAAGAAGTAGTGGGTCTGGGCAAAACCCTGCGAGAAGTGAAAGAAGGGGTGACCGAGATCAAAACAACCAGGGATTCATGAGCAAAAATAGTTTCAATAGGCCCATCGGGCCTAAGGAAGCGCCAAGGTTATCTTAGTACAATTTTAACATCGCCTCTGCCTCCATCGTATCTGCTATCGGAAACATCAAAGATACCAAATGACCTCGGCCTCTACAATCTGATCTAGCCCAAAGGGATCCTAACCTAATGTGCAAATATCATGGCACTCACGGTCACAGAACAGAGGATTGCCGACAATTAAGAGAAGAAGTAGCCTGACTATTCAATGACGGACATCTCAGAGAGTTCCTGAGCGATCGAGCCAAGAACCATTTTAGGAACAGAGATTCTAATAAACAGATTGAGTAGGAGGAACCTCAGCACGTCATTAACATGATTATCGGTGGGGTCGACATTCCCTAGGGCATGATGCTAAAGTGCACCAAAGTATCCATCACGATAGAAAAGGGAACTTGAGACTACATACTAGAAGGGACCTTTTATTTCAATGACGAGGACACTAAAGGCATCATGCAACCCCACAACGATGCACTGTACTATCTGTACTCATATATAAATCTCGAGTTAAGCGTGTATTGATTGATCCAGTTAGCTCGGATAATATCATTATATTAAGGGTCGTGGAACAGCTCGGTCAACAAGATCAAATCGTGCATGCAGTCCGAATTCTAAACAGAAGGTGAAGGCTGCCCGCGCATCCTAAAAAATTGAGGGCTTTGTGTACGAAGGCTTCCCAGTTCAGCTTGTCCGAAGATGGTAAACTGTTTAGAAGAACATTTGATGGCCCACTCGCAATATGTCTAGGATAGGGAGATACCGAGTATGTTCTGAGAGAGGTCCACGAAGGCACCTACGGAAATCATTCGGGCGCCGAATTATTAGTTCGAAAAATAATCAGAGCCTGCTACTGCTGAACTGACATGGAAAAGGACGCGAAGGAGTTCGTACGAAAATGTGACGAGTGTCATAGGCATGCTCTGATGATTCATCAGTCCGGGGAGCTACTGTTTTCGGTCTTGTCACCCTGGTCGTTCATGAAATGGGAGATGGACATCGTCGGCCCCCTTCTATGGGCACCCGCTAAGGCCCAATTTATATTATTTATGACTGACTATTTTTCTAAGTGGGTGGAAGACCAGGCGTATAATAAAGTCAGGTAGAAGGAAGTCATCAATTTCATTTGGGACCACATAATATGCCAGTTTGGAACGTCGGCTGAGATCGTGTGCAACAATGGCAAACACTTCATCGGCAGCAAAGTAAGCAAATTTAGCAAAGATCATAAGATTAAAAGGATCCTATCAACACTCTACCACCCTAGTGGGAACGGGAAAATGGAGTCCACCAACAAAATCGTACTCCAAAACCTCAAAAAGAGGTTGGTCAACACCAAAGGAAAATGGAAAGAAATCTTGCCCGAAGTCTTATGGGCATATTGTATGACCTTGTGGTCCAGTACCGGGGCCACACCATTCTCGTTAGTGTACGACGTCGAAGCTCTAATACCTATCGAAGTAGGAGAACCGAGTCTTAGGTTCTGATATGCGACCGAAGAGTCAAATGATGAGGCCATGAATACGAGCCTGGAACTGCTAGATGATAGGCGTGAGGCCGCCCTCATCCGGATGTCCACCCAAAAAAACTAATTGAAAGGTATTACAATCGAATAGCCAACATACCACACTTCGTTATCGGGGAATTGGTGTTAAGGAAGGTGACGTTGAGCACAAGGAACCCGAACAAGGGCAAGCTGGGGTCGAATTGGGAAGGTCCATATTGAATTATCGAGATCATCGGGAAAGGATCATACAAGATCAAAATAATGACCGGTGAGAGACTACCAAACAACCGGAACGTGGCCCAATTAGAATGATACTACTGTTGAGGTATGGCGCCATTCATTTGTTTTCTTTACATATTAGACTAACACTTGCAGATAACGATCAAGGAATGATACGACTATTACACCTGAAACCACACGTTGCACTCTTTTTTCCTTAGACCGATTTTGTCCCAAATGGGTTTTCCCGCAAGGTTTTTAACGAGACAACAGTGGATCGTGCTAATTTAAAATCGAAGACCAGAGTCAAGGATCACATCAATAGTATCTGAGGCTTATTTATGAGCGGCCTCCGATAATGGGGGCCATCACCCTCGGATAATGATTTGGTAATGAGAGAAACTTTATGCTCGAACTACCTAGGCTTGGTGGATAGGATTTATTGTAAGGTCCAAATGGTCCAATGAACCGTGCCCATGTAGACCACCCAACATCTGACACGAAACATGTACACATTTGTTACCGTGTATATTACGCACAGAAATGAAACAATGTTTCTACCTTGCGGAAAAATATTTGTCTCTTAAATAATTTCTACATTCGGTCCCCTAAAGATACCGAGCCCAAGGTCCACCTTTATCCAGGTTCAAAGTATCACTCTCACTCAGGGACTGTCGTCCAAATACAAGCTCGGACGGCCTGGGCTATCGAATCCCGGGGGCACAAGACTTATTAGGCAGTGCCCGAACTTTAAAGGCTACGACCATCTCCATTCGGGGACTATTATCTTGGTCAAGACCGGATAACTCAGGGTAATGAGACCATTGGAAAATACCCGAAATTAAAAGGCTATGGCCATCCTATAATGGCTCAGAGACGTCTGAGATCCGTAACCAAAACATAAGGCCTTTCAAAATTTCTAAACCGGTTCGAAGGCTACCCTCGACAAAAGTAGAAAAAAATTATAAGTGAACGTTTTGGGAAAAGCTTTTGGTCATACCGAGCCCCCTCACAAGCCTTAAGCAAAATAGTCTTGAAAACGAACAATGTTTGAACCTCCGAATAAGACCTAATTACTACGTACTAAGGCATCCGATATCTTTGCAATCATAAAGAAAAAAGCAAAAAGAATCAAGCTTAAAAATTTCTGAAGGAAAAAAGCCTTATATATATTCAAATTTTTACAAAGGCCAAATGGCCTCAACAAAATACAAAGGTACAAAAGAGAAAATTTACAAGGTAATAAAGAAGCCTAATCCTCACCGGAGCCCGCCTCATTATCGGGACCGTCGAAAACTTCCTCGTCCTTGGATCCGTCCGAACCCTCAGAATTTTCCTCATCCTCGGGGTACGCCAACTTCATGGCCTCGGCCTCGAGCCTCTTAACATTTTCAAGCTCGGCCGATAAATCGAACCCTCGAGCATGAGACTCTTCGAGAGCCTCCCTCCGGGATTGCCACTTCGCATGATCAACTATGGCTTTTAGGCGTTCCTGAGCAGCCTCAGCATCGGCTTTGTATTGGGACACCATCTGCTCGGCATTATCCTTGGCTATTTCAGCCACTGACTTGGCTGCTTTAAGCTCCTTGGCGAGGGTTTCTCAATCGGCAACAGCCGAGCTCAGCTGAGACTGGAGCTCTTCAATTTTTCGGGACCATGCCTCTTCCTTCTCCTTCATTGATCGAAGTTTGGCCTTCATTGAGGCCAATTTCTCCCGAATTGTTTCCTTCTCCGAGGCTAGGCGATCCATATTGCCTTTCCACCCTTCGCCTCGACTTTGATTACATCCATTTCGGCCCAGAGTTGGTCGATCCGATCAAGCTTCTGTTGGACTTGTGGATTTCGACCGTTAGACACTATGTCTAGCTCATCATCACTAACTTCAAAAAATTTTACCTGTTCCAACAGGTCGGCATGTTCTTTCTAAGCTACATCCAACTAGGCTCGAAGGCTCTTGATTTCACTCTCACGTTACTCGCTGAGAAGTTTATACATGTTTCTTTTCTTAGAAAGCTCTTTGGCTTCGGCCTCGAGTTGGTTCAAATCATCTGGGTATCGGAGGAAGGTCTCATAGTGGAGGCGAGGCCTGCAAATACGAGGAAAGATATTAGAGTTACAAAAAAAATAGCTCAAATATCAGAAGAAAAATTGGAATCATTAGGAATTATCAAAAGTTACCCGGTTCAGCGCCTGTTATGCTTCGTTGAACAGGCTTGGCGAGTCTACCTCGTTTATTTTGGCCTGGTCTTCTTTAGTCAGCAGGCATCGGAGGTAACTGGCTATCCTTACGGGGGCGAAAATAACACGGGCATCCTTCAGAACGGTTATGATAATTGATCGCTTCTGACATAGATCTGTGCTCGGGGCAGGGAATCAGTTGACTAGTCTCGGGCTCGAGTTAGGCCAACCTGCCCCTAAGGACGAACTTTTCCTCGGTAGCTCTAAGTCAACTAACCCGATGACATCCTCCGTGGCAGTAGAATCCATGTCATCAAAAAAATAGCGAAAGGGATTGTCCGCTCCGTGGGCTCCCTCATTGGGTCCTTCTTTCACCATTTGTTCCTCATTGTACATAGACTTGATAAACGAGGGTGACTCAGTGATGTCTATCACACCAAGCGCCTCCTTCGGGGCACTGCCCGCATCCTGGGAAATATCCTCAGCCTCGGCCTCCTCATCGGCCTCCTTGGCCTGAGGCAGATCGGTCACACGGTTCACCGGTTCAATGGTCCCCCTGCTCTTCAAGGGGAGGCGACTCACGGGCCACCAAAACCAAAGGCTCTTCCCCCTTGGACTCGTCCCTGAGTCGATGGAGCAATTTCGAAGTTGGCGCCCAGGAGCTGGTGTTTTCTTTTGGCTTGCGCACCAGCCTTCTCCTTGTTTTCTTTTTCTTCGAGCTCGGAGAACTCATAGCCCTCCTCCTTTTCCTCTCTCCAGCTTGTCTTGGAGCAGAAGACTCAACAACCAAGTTCTCTTCCCCGCCCAAAGGCTTAAGCTCGACATTCTTAGGAAAACCTACAAAATTAAGTAAAGGAGATAAGGACGCGATAATAAGAAGAATAAGTTCAATACGACTTGTACATAAAAAGAACCTTACCATGAAAACGGGCCTCCCAACGACATTTTGAAAGTTTGCGCCATGAGCAATCGTAGTAGGGCATCTGTGACACAATGCCCTGGACCCACTCCTTGAGTCGAGGGATAACATTCAAAAGTCTAGCAAGGGATACAACATAACAAGCACCGATAAGAAAAGGAAATATAAGTCATGAAATCGACGCTTAAAGGGAGTACTTACACGATGCGTTCCACCTTTTTGGGAACGGCCTCCACTCGACGGGTACCAGGTCGACGGTCCTCACTCGAACAAAACGCCCATGCCAACCTCGATTTTAATCCCCGTCAATACTCGAGAACAGGGCTTTGGTGGCCCGACGTACTAGCATTATCAGTCCCCCCCCCCCGGAAGATCCGGGTACTGTTTAAGCGGAGTAGATGATTGATGGTGTACGAGCACCCATCAATGTAGTTTACAAAAATTCGGAGTAGGATTACGATCCTCCATGGTGATGGATTAATCTGGCCAAGGAACACATTATACCTCCTGTAGAAGTCTAAGATGATCGGGTCTACCGAGCCCAATGTAAAAGGATAAGTGTAAACACTTAGATATCCCTCGACATGGTTGGTAATGGCCTCTTCGGGGTGGGGGACCACTGTCTTTTTCGGCCCAGTTGCAGTCTTTTCAGACCATGAGGAGGACCTCTTCGGTAATCAAGCAAATGCCTCTCCAGGCCTCCTCACACCGACCTTGTATAGAAGAAGGATTCTCAACCTTAAAGTCGCCGGTGACCGAACAGCCATCGGGGATGAACATCTTCAAGGGGGGATCTTTTGCTGGTTCATCAACAACCGTATTAGGAACAGTCTCCTCACCTCAGTGGTCAATTGCGAGGAAGAAGGAGCATCCTTCTGAGGAACAGATTTTGAGATTTTTGCCATTGTTATGGAAGAATAAGATTGGGAAATATGGAGAAAGAATGGAAATTAAAAGAGATGACTTGTTGGCTTCAGTATGGGATGAGTAAAATTTTTTGCAAAGCACTGAAGAACCTTGGGTAACGGGGGTAAAAACACTATAGAATATTGAAACTCTGGAGGTACGAAGGTAGAAGGTTTGGTGTAAAGTGAAAAATGGATAGAAAATGGGGTATTTATAGGAGTTCAGCAACGTTTCTCTTGTCATAATGCCTGACGAGACATTTTAGGTGTTTTGTCGTTGCTGGCCCGATGTGTCGAAGAGAGGATCGGAAGCTCATGTCGTTTCTCGTCATTTACTCTCCAAGAAACGAGGGAACTATCTGTATATGGGTAAAACCGGGCTCATGATACATCCCGATCTCCGACAAAATAATCCAAGCTCAAGATATAATGTCATGGAACCGAAATTGATGGGTCAGTCTCATCAAGTCAGAATTCTGAGACATGACGCACGAACTCAAGAATTTCGGGGTCATAGTTCGAAATCGGTCCTAGCTTTGAACGACTTCGAAGAACATTGTCGAGCAATGAAGCATGGTCAAAAGAAGGCCGTAATATCCATGACCGACAGTATATTTCTACAGGGATCTCGTCACATATCGATGTAGAACCGGCAATCAATTAAACGGAAGATTTTTTACCTTTTATAGAGTATACTTAGAGTAGGATTCTCTTACTATATAAAGGGGGTCATATATTTCATTAGAGACATTGTAACACGCATTCGAAAGTAATATATTATTATTATTTTTTCTGTTATTAGCTCTCTCTCTTGTTCATCAGTACTGGCCTCAGCGAGCTCGGATCGAGGGGGGATATTTCACTAAGGCTGGAACTATCTTCCTCGTGCAGTTTGAATCTATTTTTATCTTTGTTTGTTCAATTTAACTAAATTTATCGCTTTGTATTAAATTAATCTGCGCATCTTTAAAACTATTTACAAATTCAAGTGTTATCCGATTTTGAGGGTAAATACATTTAATAATGTATGCAAGCTTTCAGCTTGAGTAATTGTTATTGTACATTCAGACTTGGTTGGAAATGTATTACGCCCTATATTCCCTATATTCCAGGTTCCTACTTGTTTAACACTATAATTAATTATTTGATGAGCTCAAATAGTTTTCTATGATTACTACTATTTTTAGAGAAGAGTGATTTATGACAATTCTGTATAGTATTTTCATTAAAGTAATAATTTAGAGTAAATTTCACTAAACCCCCTCAATCTTTAATGCTTGGGAAGCAATACCCCCATAAACTTTTGTGGGACCGATAACCCCTTGAGTGATTTATGGTGCTTTTTTCCCCTCTTTTTGTTTAAAGGATCAATAAACAAATCATGTGATTCAAGGCAGGCATGCATTTAGATTTTTATATGCCTTTGCAATTCATTCAATAATGGACATGGCATGAACATTTGGAAGCTTTTGATTCTTTAAATGGTGCAGTGGTAAAGCAAGAATCACTAGGATTGTTTAATCTTAAAATCATTCTCAATTACTAAACTCGTGAACTCCTAAATCTTGTCAAACATTAATAGTTCTATTCACAAGTGTATAACATGTTTTGATTGAGATTACCTAAACCATTGGAAGCTTTTGATTCTCTAAATCACTGCGAACCATGAGGATTTTTTAGTCCTAAAAACTTCTCAAATTTTGACTCATTAATTCCCTAGATATTGACAAACATTAACAATTTTCTTCACAACTGTAGAATAAATTCTTAGAATGGGATTAAATTAATCAGTTTCCATCTTTCTTTCTTTTTTGCATACAGTTAAATCCTTTTCTTGTGCATCAATTTTTCGTTAAGACTATCATTAGAGTTTAAAGAAATTGGTTTAGTAAATAAATTGATGCATCCAGAACATATTTTCTTTAAACCATTGCAGGAAATTCTGTTGTTTGTTACTTATTATTAGCAGCCATGGCAATGGCTGTTAGAGCTCTGTCACAGACGAATATCTGGGTGCTTTAGGAGAGAGGCTAATAGAAATGGAGTAGCAGAATCTGTGAAACTGAGAAAATAAAATTGATTGATTATTGTCAATGTGACTGTACTCATTAGCTGACTTTAACTAACTAACTAACTCTATTCTTAACTTAACACTAGTAGAATCCGCTTGCTATGCTTAACCATAGTAAACACTCCCCCTCAAGCAGATGGTCGAATACAGGTCCTTCACTCCTAGCTTGTACAACAAATGATCATGTTGTGTTTTAGCAAGGCTCTTTGTAAGGATGTCTTCCAGTTGTTCCTTAGTAGGTACATGATCTGTTTTCACCATGCCTTGCAGTATTCTATCGCAGCTTTGCTATCACACCTTAGTTGTACGGGTAACTCGACACTGACTCCAAGTTTTCTAAATAGTCCAACAAGCCAAGTGATTTATGTTGTGCATGTAGCCATGCTTCTAAAATATGATTTAGCTGAACTTCTAGAAATTGTTTCTTGTTTATTTGACTTCCATGAGACTAATGCATTCCCAAACTTCACTAAGTAACCTGTCACTGATCTTTTAGTCTAAAGACAAGCTCCCCAGTCTGAGTCATAATAGGCTAGTAGTTGATTGGAGCTCTGTCTAGGCATAAACAACCCCAATCCAGGTGCTTCCTTTATGTACTTAACTACTCTCAAAGCAGCTTCCCTATGGGAAATCTTTGGATTGTGCATATTCTGACACAGTACTTGAACTTTAAAAGCCAAATCAGGTCTGGTCATGACAAGGTATAGCAGTCTTCCCACTAATCTCTGATAAGAACCTGTGTCTTTGATACTTTCATCTTTGGCACTACTTTGTGTGTGTTTGTCATACTCCTGAGAGGTCAACTTATGATTCAGTTCTAGAGGAGTACCAACTGGGTTTTCTCCACCTAGTCCAGCCTCAACTATAAGTTTTAGGGCATATTTCCTTTGACAATCACAGTGCGCTTCTTTTATCTTGCAAATTCAATGCCTAGAAAAAACATCAACTCTCCCAATTCTTTCATCTTGAATTTTGTTTGCAGCTCATCTCTTGTTTATTTTATAAGATGCTGACTACTACCTGTAATCACTACATCATCTACATAGACTATTACCTTTGTTATGTCATCATCACTCTTCTTGGTAAACAAAGAGTAGTCATAGTGACTCTGCTAAAATCTCCTTTGCACCAAGGCTTCTATCAGTTTCTTGTTCCATCGTCTTGGTGCATGTTTGAGGTCATATAGTGACTTATGGAGTTTTCAGACCTTCATCTTCTCCCCCTGTCTAGAAAACCCCTGAGGCATATGCATGTAGACTGTTGGCCCAAGAAAATAATAGTTTTGAAGATTGACAAAGGAACTCAAGAAATGAACCAGTTCCATCACTGGTATACATAAACACAGGAAGATTCAAGGCACGTGAGATGCACATGCAGGAGATAAATGTAATCTGGCATAATATATTTTTCCTGATCGAAAAGATTGCATAAATGATAAGGAGAAGTACTCCTTACTCAAAGAGAACACTATCCAAGATAAAGAGGCATTTAGGAGTTGAGATTAACTAGAACTCTTCCACCAAAGAAGAGTAGCATTAGAACTCTAGTTAATTATTTATCTACTAATCCTATATATTGCAGGATGTTCTTATTGTACAGGTATGCACAAAAGAAGAAGTTAAATATGAATTGAGAGCAAAATAGCAAGGCATTTTGCAAGCAATTCGTGTGAGATTCAAGTGTGCAAACCTAAAGCTACTTGAACCAGATAGAAGAACCAATTCCAACTGTCTATCTTTTATTCTAGTTCAATTGTAGTAGGTGGTTTTATATTGTACTGTTCAGCTTTATCTAGAACATTTGTAATAGGTACTCAGTGTATTCAAGTTAGAGTTAACTTGAAGTTGTCGTAACAGCTAGAGGCTGGTTGCTACAAGGGATTAGAGTTAGTCCTAGGTTTACAAAAGAGTTTTTAGAAATGCAGTTTTTGGATTAGTTATTTAGTGAAGAGTTTAGGAAAATCCTACTGGAAAGCAGGTCGTGGTTTTTTCACCTTTTGAGATAGGTGTTTTCCACGTAAAATCCTTATTTTCTTTAAATTCTATACTTATTATTCTGTAACAGTAGTATTAGGAACACATATAAGAACCAGGTCCTTCTATAATCTTTGCACGCGAAAAATTGGATAGCACACAAATCACCCTCCCCTCTTCTTGTGTGGTATTGAAGTATAAAACATCAATTGGTATCATAGAGGGTTATCCCTGAAGAGGCTAACACCATAGGAGAAGATCAAGATGAGTGCACCACCTGGAAATTGGGAAGGACAATCAATTGGTAGGCAACCACTCTTCAATGGCCAGTACTACTCCTGGTGGAAGAACAGAATGAGAGACCACATCATTGGAGAAGATTATGAGCTATGGGACATTGTCACTAATGGTCCTCTGGCTACCATGAAGAAGAATTCTGAAGGAGTAGATGCACCAATAACAAGAGCTGACTGTATTGCTGAGGACTTGAGAAAATGGGAGAAGAATGCCAAGGCGAAGAAATGGCTTGTGTGTGGACTTGGTCCAAACGAGTACAGTAGAATTCAAAGTTGTACTAATGCTAAGAAAATTTGGGACACTTTGCAAGTGGTTCATAAAGGAACACCCCAAGTGAAGAGGTCCAAAGGAACTCTACCGTATTCTCAATATGAGAATTTCACCATGAAGGAAGAGGAAACCATTCAAGAGATGTATAAAGGTTCACCACACTGACAAATGAAATTAAGTCTCTTCGAAGGATTCTTCTTAAATAAGAAAAAGTTGAGAAGATTCTGACAAGGGTTCTGCCAGTCTCTTGGGAAAGAAAAATCACTGCAATTCAGGAATCAAAGAACATTGCAACTCTTAAGTTGGATGAGCTGATTGGAAATCTCACTGCTTATGAACTTAGAAGGCACCATGAATATGGATGTGCCCAAGAAGGAAAGAATACTGGCACTCAAAATCACTGAAGGTGCTGATCTAGAGGAAGATGAGATGGCTATGATCACTAAGGACTTCAAGAAATACCTAATGAGAGGAAAGGGTTCTTCAAGGAGTGGAAATTACAACAAATCAAGGGTTCCTGAAAAACCAAACAATGAGGGATGCTACAAGTGTGGGAAGACGGATCATCACATCAAGAACTACTCTCAGTGAGAAATTGAATGGAAAAAGGAAAGATCTGAATCCCAAGAAGAACAAAGGATCAACAAAGGCGATGGTTGCTTCTTGGGGAGAAAGCTCAGATGAGGACTTAGATGATGAATATAGAGATGAATAAGCACTTATGGCAATTGAAGAATCTCATGCGGAATCTGAGGTAAGTATAATTCATCTCAAAAACAAGATTAAGTTTTTGTCTCAAGAAAAAGTCTCTGAATTACTGCTAGACTTCATTGATGAATCTGAAGATATAAATAATGAAAAAGAACAGTTGTCTAAGGAATGTGATATGTTAAAAGCAAAGTGTAAGAACTTGAAACTCATAGTCAGTGAGACTGTAAGTGAGAATACTTCTCTAAAGAACCAGGTTCATGCATTTGAAGCAAATGTCCTAGAACTAAAATATGAAAACCTAAAACTGAAATTAGGAACAAGCAAAAAGACAGCTGATTGCACACAACTCACTCTAGAAGAAAATGTAGGTAAACTGAAAGATGAGTTGTATAAGAAGGATTAGCAGGTAAGAGTGTTAAAGGAGGATCTAGGCAATGTCAAGCATGAACTAGACAGAACTAGTAAATGGAACAGGTCCTTTGATGCTTTGTCATGGCTACAGGAACATCACAGTAGCAATAAAAGAGGACTTGGATTTGGGAATCAGCTACCTAAGTGGGATCCTAAAAGCAAGTATCTCATTCTTCCTGAGAACAAGATTTGCACTCACTGTGGTAAAACTGGTCACTATAAAGGTGAACAAGATTTGCACTCACTAGAAAGGGACCCAAACTAGTTTGGGTTCCTAAGACTAACCCCTGATTTCCTTTTGCAGGTTCAAGTGAAGGGGAGCAGCCAAATATAGTACATGGATAATGGCTGCTCAAAGCACATGACAGGAAGCAAGGACCAGTTCCTTTCACTTGAGGACCTCAAAGGAGGAAATGTCTCCTTTGGAAATGGAAAGAAAGGTGAAATCATTGGGGTTGGTAAGGTAGGTAAGAATGACTCTCATTCCATTGAGAATGTCTACTTGATAGACGGCCTGAAATACAGTCTAATAAGTGTATCAAAACTGTGTGATAGAGGTAACTTGGTAGCATTCACCTCTACTAAATGTTTTGTGATTAATCTTATCACTGACAAGATTGTTTTGTAGGGAAAAATAGTGAACAATATATATATTGTAGATATATCCACACTTTCAGAATATGGACTAACTTGCTTAAGTGTGATGGACAGTAATCCCCTCTTTTGGCATAGGAGACTTGGACATGCAAGTCTGAGTCAACTCAACAAATTAGTTTCCAAGGACTTGGTGATAGGACTGCCTAACATTAAGTTCAAGGAAGACAAAGTTTGTGCGGCTTGTGCAAGGGGGAAGAAGGTAAGATCCTCTTTTAAATGCAAGAAAGTCGTAAGTGCCACCAGAACAATGGAACTGGTTCATATAGATCTCTATGGTCCAATGAGAACATTAAGCAAAGGTGGTAAAAGATATGTAATGGTGCTTGTTGATGATTACTCTAGGTTTACCTGGACATTATTTTTAACATCTAAGATGAAGCATTTGACATGTTCACTTCTTTAGTTAGAAAAACTCAGAAACAACTAGGTAATCAACTTGCATCAATTAGGTCTGATCATGACACTGAATTTGAAAATGCTAAATTTGCTGAATGTTGTGATGAGCATGGAATAGATCATAATTTTTTTGCTCCTAGAACTCCACAACAAAATGGAGTAGTTGCACAAAAGAACAGGACACTTGAAAATATGGCTAGGATTATTCTTCTTTCTAGTAAACTGCACCATATTTTCTGGTTAGAAGCTGTAAATACTGCATGCTATATCATAAATAGGTGCATGACCAGAACTCTTGTAGAGAAGACTCCCTATGAGTTACTTAAGGGGAGAAAACCAAATATATCCCATCTCAAGGCATTTGGATGCAAGTGCTTTGTGCACAACAATGGTAAAGACTCCCTAGGTATGTTTGATCCCAGAAGTGATGAGGGAGTATTCTTGGGATATTATTCACATATTAAAGCTTATAAAGTCTATAACAAAAGAACTATGTGTGTTGAAGAAAGTGTTCATGTTGTTTTTGATGAAACTAACATCCTTTCTGAGAGACATGAATATGATAATGAAGCAACTGGGTTGGTGAGAAACTTAAGTGAAACCATAGCCCAGACTAAAGTTGCACTAGAGGGAGGAATAACTGCTGGAACAGGTTCATCCACCCTGGGCAACATGACAGGGGGAATAGAACAAAGAGGAAATGATCCTCAAACCTCAATGGAACCTATCCCTGAACCGGTTCCACAGCAACAAAACACTGAAGGAACATCAAGGGGAAACCAGTTGGTTGTGAAATCTTGCAGATATCAAATTTCTCATCCTATTGAGAACATCATTACTGATCCAACCTATGGAATCAAAACCATATCTTCATTAAAGAATCTTTATGCTTTCGATGTTTTCTTATCTCTTATTCAACCTAAAAATGTTGTTGCGGCTTTGCAGGATGCAGACTGGGTAAATGCAATACAAAATGAACTCAGCCAATTTGAAAGGAGTCAAGTTTAGCATCTGGTACCAAGACCCTTGGATAGATCAATAATTGGAACTAAGTGGGTATTCAGAAACAAACTTGATGCGATGGAAAAATTACAAGTAACAAAGCAAGATTCGTAGTTCAAGGGTATAGTCAGGAGGAAGTCATAGACTATGATGAAACTTTTGCTCCAGTTGCAAGGCTGAACGCTATAAGGCTCCGCATAGCCTTTGCTGCTTACATGGAATTCACCCTTCACCAAATGGATGTCAAGAGAGCCTTCCTCAATGGCTATCTAAAGGAAGAAGTTTTTGTCCAGCAACCTCCAGGGTTTGAAAGCAAGGAAAAACCTAATCATGTGTACAAACTCGACAAAGCACTGTATGGACTCAAGCAGGATCCAAGAGCATGGTATGAAAGGTTATCTAGATTTCTGCTTGAGCATTACTACAAGAGAGATAAAATTGAAAATACTTTATTCCTAAAAGAAAAGGGTAAAGATCTCTTGGTAGTTCAGATATATGTTGATGGTATAATCTTTGGATCAACTACTGATAAGCTAAGTAAAGAATTTGCTAAACTAATGGGGAATGAATTTGAAATGAGCATGATGGGTGAGCTTAATTTCTTTTTAGGCTTACAAATCACACAAAATTCAAATGGAACTATGACCCATCAACAAACGTATCTAAAAGAATTTCTTAAAAGGTTTAAAATGGAAGATTCCAAAGAAATCGACACTCCTATTGCAATAGCTACAAAGTTGGATATAGATGAACCTTGTTCATATGTTGATCAGAAGTTGTATAGGGGAATGATTGGCTCATTGTTGCATCTAACTGCTAGTAGACCTGACATTGTTTTCAGTGTAGGCTTTTGTGCAAGATTTCAGGAAAATCCAAAGGAGTCTCACTTGACTGTTGTCAAGAGAATTTTGAGATACCTAAAAAGCACCACTAATCTTGTCTTTGGTATCCAAAAGGTAGTAATTTCAATCTTTTGGGATATGCTGATATTGATTATGCAGGTTTTCTTATAGATAGAAAGAGCACCTCAGGTATGGTACATTTTCTTGGCTCATGTCTTGTGTCTTGGGCCATTAAAAAGCAAAATTATGTGGCTTTATCTACTGCTCAAGTTGAGTATGTTGTTGCTGCCTCATGTTGTGCTCAATTATTATGGATTAAACAGCAATTGATGGAGTTTGGAATCGATGTCGATTGTATCCCCATTTTTTATGATAACACTAGTGCAATTAGTATGACTAAGAACCCTGTTCATCACAAGATAACTAAGCACATTGATGTTAGGCATCAACTTTTGAGGGATAACTATGAAAAAGGACAGCTCAGTGTGGAATTTTTTGCTACTGACAAGCAAATAACTGACATCTTCACAAAATCCCTAAGTAGAGATCACTTTGAAAGGAGCATGTTAGAATTAGGGATGATTAAGATCACCTAAAAGGACCAGTTCAGAATCTATAACAAAATAAAAGAAAAAAGAAAAAAAATTAAAAAAGAAATATTTTTGGTTAGAAAGTCTGGAACTTGTGTAAATAACTAGATTAATTTTTGCTCAGTCTCATACTGTAAATAGTTTACTCCTGTGCTATGTGTTAAAATGACTCACTAGTCTCTAATGATATTTTCTCTATTTTGGTAAATTGAGACATGATCAAGAAGATTCTCAGTGAAGAACCTGGTTCATCAGTGCTGGTTCATCTAGATGGCAAGGTATGTGATACGTGGCGAGAATTCATGATTTTAAGCATTATATACCTTGCATTTTTGTGCTTTAATGATAAAAATACACATCGTATGTGCCTAATGGGGTTTATTTTATGTGTAGGTGAATTGGAAACGGAAGTCGAGCTAAATGGGAGCATAAACGTCGAAAATACGCTCAAGAGGCGAAATGGACTGACCCAGGGCAAGATCTGGCGTTAGCCAGGCGTTAGCCTGCTAAGGCCAGCCCTACCCTGGCGTTAGCCAGGCATTAGCCTGCTAACGCCAGCCCTACCCTGGCGTTAGCCAGGCCTTAGCCTGCTAACGCCTGGGTACCTGCTCCAGTGAACTCCGAGTTTTAAAGGTTTTTAATTGTTTCCAAATTAGAATAGAAGTCTCTTACACGGTTAGGGTTTATCCCAACCATATAAATAGACCCAAGATCACATTTTTCTTGGGGGAGGCGTTTTTGGAGAGCAAATACACACAAGATCATTGAAGGAGCACGGATTATCAGTTTTCCTCATCTTATTTTAGTATTTTCAATTCATGCAACACTTATGCAATTGTGTGATTATAGCATGAGTGGATAAACATCCATTGTTCTGGGGTTGTGGTTTAGCCATGGATATTGTTATTCGACATTAATGTAACCT
>ML401625.1:0-12861 GCA_005239525.1 Nicotiana knightiana
ACCATACGCTGAGCTTTAAGGAAAGAGATAACTCTATTGGGAGTGTGATCTAAGGTACCACTCAACTCAACACGCGGAATACCTGGCATATCCAGCGTCACGGTCTTGGCGTGACAATCAAGAATAGCATAATGGGGCGACAACCAGTCCATGCCCAAGATAATATCAAAATCCACCATATCGAGTAACAATAAATCCGCACTGGTCTCAACACCACGAATAGTAACCAAACACTACCGATAAACGTGGTCCACAACAAGAGAATCCCCCATAGGAGTAGAAACATAAACAGAGAACTCAAAGAATCTCGGGCTATACCCAAATGCAGAGCAAAATAAGAAGATACATAAGAATACGTGGAGCCTGGATCGAATAGAACTGATGCATCTCTGTGACAAACCATTATAGTACCTGTAATGACAGAATCGGAGGCAACAACCTCGGTACGAGCAGGAATAGCATAATATCTGGCCTGGCCTCCCCCTCGAGGGCGACCTCTACCTCCCTGACCTCCGCCCCTAGCTGGACGGGCAGATGGGGTAGCAGCTGGAGCTATGATCATGGCCTGAGAACTCTACTGAGGACGCTGTGGTTGAAAAGTCTGTGAAGATGCACCCCTACTAAGTCTGGGGCAGTCCCTAACCATATGGCATGTATCGCCACACTTGAAACAAGCTATGGGAGGACGTGGTGGCTGTGACTGGCTAGGGCCAGGTCTTCCAGACTGACCTTTGAAAGCACCCCGCGCAGGAGGCGCACTAGAAACTGGAGGTGCATAGTAAGGCTCTTGTGGCCTGAGTGGAGCTGGGGTACCGCTGGCTGCTGGAAGAGCTGAATGAACAGCGCGGACCATATAACCCCTACCATGTCGACCTGCTGCTGGGGTACGGGTACCAGAGTAGTGGCCCGACTCTCGAGACCTCTTGGCCTCTCTCTCCTTTCGCTCCCTAGCGAGCATACCCTCGATCCTCCTAGCAATGATCACTACCTGCCGATAAGGAATGTTCATCTCCAACTCTCAAGCCATGCTAGATCTGATGAGTGGGATAAGAACCTCGATGAACTGGCGAACCCTCTCGCGGACAGTAGCAACCAAAGTCGGTGCATGCCTAGCCAATCTGGTGTAACGGATAGCATACTCTGAAACAGTCATAGCATCCTGGCGTAAATGCTCAAACTCTGCGCGCCATGCGTCCCTGAGGCTCTAAGGAACAAACTCTCTCAGGAACATATCTGAGAACTGGGTCCAGGTCTAACTCATAGGTGCACCACCAATCATAGGCGGCTCCGTGAAGCTTGAAGGTAGTAAAGGAAACCCCACTAGATCCGGCTATACCCATAGTACGAAGAATACAGTGGCACTCCACTAGAAACTCCAAGGCATCATCTGATGCTAGTCCACTGAATACCGGAGGGTCATACTTCTTGAACCTCTCAAGTCTCCGCTACTCGTCCTCTGAAGCAGCTGACCCTTCCTCGGGCTGAACTGGCACTACAGGCAGCACATGAATGATCTCTGGGACCCGCTCCACATGCACTCGCTGCTCAGGAGTACGGGCGGCAGGAGTCTGTGCTCCTCAACCGGCCTGGGATGTGGCTGCAGCAAGGGGAAGCAACCCTTTCTGAGCCAGAGTGGTGTACATAGACATGAACTGAGCTAACGTCTCCAGAAGGGCTGGAGTAGTAGTGGCAGTAGGCGTGTCAGGTGCCTAGACCTTGGCTGGATCTGCTGGTGGTACCTCGGCGGCAGCTCGCACAGGTGCTCTCGCTGCACCACGTGCGCGTCCTCGGCCTCTACCTCGGCCCCTGCCTCTGACGGCTGTAGTAGGGGGCACGGGTGCCTGATCGTCCCGAGTAGCACGTGTTCTCACCATATGTGAGAGAATAGAAGACAGAAGTTTAGAATTGATGACAAAAATATTGCACGACAAGGAAATCAATGAAGTGAAGATTTTTCCCAAACAGTTACATAGCCTCTCGTAGATAAGTACAGACGTCTCCATACCGATCAGCAAGACTCTAATAAACCGGCCTGTGTTCCGTGACTCCTATGAACCTAGAGCTCTGATACCAACTTGTCACGACCTCAGTTCGCCCTCCGTGAACATGTCGTGATGGCACCTAGTCCCTATAACTAGGTAAGCCTAACAATGCGGAAAAACAACATAACTTGCGGAATAATTAAGTCAAAACTGAACAATCTAAAAGAAAGAGTATATATAAATGCCGCTCGGCATATACAACTCAAAAATAATGCGGAAGTCTACAATATCACCCCAAAACCCAAAAACTCACGGGAAACACAGACTAACAGAAATGTAATACACGGCTCTAACTCCAGAATGTCTAAACAATTGTAAGGAAGGAAAAGCTTTCCACTAAAGCTGGAATAAGATAGAGACTCCTGGTTTGCAGACGCGGCAGATGTACCTCGAAGTCTCTGCTAGATCTCTCAACCTCGGGGATAGTGCGCCTGGGTGGAGGTACCTGGATCTGTACATGAAAAACATGCGCAGAAGGGGAATGAGTACACCACAGCAGTACTCAGTAAGTGCCAAGCCTAACCTCGGTCGGGTAGTGACGAGGAAGGTCAGGGCCCTACTGAGGTTAAACAATATAATAGGAATTTACTGTATGAAAACAGGCAGTAATAATGAGTAAAGCAGTTAATAAGACAGGTCAAACAAGGCAATAACAAAAACACAAGAAAAGAGTAAACACAGAATATGTACAACACAATAACAATGGTAACAATGAGAATCTCCCAAGATACCGTCCTGTAGTCCTTTTCTCAACTGTCCAGTGGATCTCCCGGGATACCGTCCCGTAGTCCATCATATGTATATCCGAAGGATCTCCCGGGATACCGTCCCATATTCCAGCTATCAATGTGCAGGGGGATCTATCAGGAATCGAACCCGCAGTTCCAAAGTAAATGTTCAGGGGGATCTATTGGGAATCTAACCCGCAGTCCCAAAGTAAATGTGCAAGGGGATCTATCGGGAATCTAACCCGCAGTCCCAAAGTAAACAAACAAGAGGGGAGCTACCGGAATCCCACATCCGTAGTCCCAATGTAAATACGCAGCCACAACAAGAAGATAATCAGAAATAGAGTGCAAAAATAGAAGGCAACAAGTAGTTCTAGCCTAACATGCTTCACGTAGTACAGTTAAAGCAACTTAAGTAAATGGGCAATTTAGGGCAATTAGGCACGCTTTTCTAAGCTAACATAGACTATAATTGCAAGTATAATAAAACAGGTAAGAAAGAAACTCAGTCTAAATATTTAAAGTAAAACCGGATTTTCAACAATTAGCACAAGTACGCGCTCGTCACCTCACGTACAAGGCGTTCAGTTACCAAATATCACATCCTAAGGGGAAAGGTCCCCCACACAAGGTTAGACAAGCCACTTACCTTGAACCGGCTCAAAATCAACTCGAAACCACACGTTTGCCACGAGTATCCGACTCCAAATGGCCCAAATCTATACAATTCAATTACATACCATAAATAACATCTCAAGCAATTGATTCTACTATTTAATTCAAATCTAAGGCGCGAAATTAGGTAAAATGACCAAAATGCCCCTCCAGCCCACGTCTCGGAATTGGGTAAAAGTTATATTTTTCGAACACCCATTCACTCACGAACTCACTCGAACAGAAACAATCGAAATCCGATGCCAAAAACCCCTTAAATTCTCAGAATTTCGGTTTGGGGAAGTTTCATCAATTTCCCATGTTTTTTTTACCCCATTTTTGATAATTAAACTAAAGAAAACAACGGGGATTAATGGTCTAACAATGAATTAGGATTAGAAAACGTTACCTATGATCCTTTTCTTCAAAACCCACTGAAAATCGCCAATTCCCAAGCTCTCAAACGATTTATAGACTTAGGAAATAAACCCTCAAATTTTTGGAATAAACACACAGGGATCTCGCACCTGCGGTCCTGATCACTGCACCTGCGGAAAAATCATCGCAGGTGCGTAATCACTTAAGTCCACAGGGGCCGCACCTGCGATCGTTTGGTCGGGCCTACGGTTCTGCATCTGCGGAACTCAGGTCGCACCTGCGACCACTGGCCAAATCCCTCGCCATCGCACCTGCGATCAGCCCTATCACGCCTGCGAGTCCGCATCTGCAGGAAAACCTTCGCAGGTGCGAAAACACCAGAAGAGGTCTGGTTCAGCCATTTGATAAGTCCCAATTTCTCCCGTTAAGTATCCGAAACAACCCTGAGGCCCCTGGGACCTCAACCAAAACCACCAACCGACCCTAATACCTTATTCGAACTAGTTCGAGCCTTAAAAACACGTCTCATAACATCAAAATCATCGATTATGCATAGGTTCAAGCCTAGAAACTTAGGAAAATTCTAGAATTCACGCCCGACGCTGAAACACATCTAAACTCATCCGAATGACCTCAAATTTTGCACACACATCCCAAATTACATGACGGAACTATTGCAACTTCCGGAATTCCATTCCGACCCTCTGATCAAAAACTCACTATCGGACTGGGAACTTCAAAAATTCAAACTTCGGCATTTTAAGCCTAAATGAGCTACGGACTTCCAAAATGCATTCCGAACACGCTCCCAACCCCGAAATCACCTAACGAAGCTAACAAAACCATCGGATTTCCATTCCGAGGCCGTCTTCACAATATTCCGAATACAGGCAACTTTCCAACACCTAAGCTCTCATTTAGGGACTAAGTGTCCCAAAACTCTCCGAAACTCAAAACCGAACGTCTCGGCAATTCAATTTAGTAGAAATAAACTTGGGGAAAACAGTTAATAGGGGATCAGGGCGTTAATTCTTAAGACGACAGCCGGGTCGTCACAGTTTCACGCCAAGTCTTATAAGCTACAGGGGATGATTTTTACTTGTTGAAGTTTCTGGTTTATTTAATTGAATACTGATTTAAAACTCAAGTTTATTAATAGTAGTTTGGAGTCATGTTCCTTTACTCCAAGAATCATGATTTTAAGATTTCACTTGTACTTATGTTTGACAAAATGTGCCGTTTGAAATATGAGACAGATTATTCTAAGTAAAATATTCCGACTTCATATTTGGACATATAGTTAAACGCCATGCCGATATTTGTTATGCCAAATTTTATGTGTCGCAAGAGGTTGTATTGATATATGCCAAATAAAAGTAACTCTTATATGAAATGTGGTCATTTCGAAATATGGATAAAGGAGGTTATTTCAACTTATATTTAGATATCATGTTTCTAAGTTACTGCTTTGAAACCTCTTATACAGTAAATGTTTATTTTTTTTTTAATTTCCCTAGAAATCATGGCTATAGGAATCTTGTATTGCAAATTGATTTCAAGAGTCACATGCTTGCTAAGACACTGTCAAGATTCTTCGCATACCTATAATCCGTGGATTTCATCTTATTTTATTCATTTTTGATTTTCATGATATTAGTATAAAATCTTCATTGTTGTGAACTTTATGGTTCATTTGAAACGTGTTTAATAATCTGCACCAAGACTTTCTGTCACGACCCAATTTTGGAGTCGTGATGGCGCCTGTCGTGGAACCAGGCAAGCCTCCTTTTTTAACTAAGCTAAATTCCATTTCCAGTAAAAATGTGATTTTTAAATGAATTTATTAATAATATCAAGAAATCTGAAATTTAAAACAATATTTGAAAACTAAATTCAAAACCTCCAACCGCGGATCCAGTGTCACTCGGTCATGAGCTACTATAACATAAAGTAAAGAAAAGGGGAAATGAACAACATTGTCTTAAAATAAAAGCAATAGGTGGAATAAATAAAGAGAAGGCGAGGTCGCGATCGCCAGCTGCTACCTCGACAACTCCAATAGAAACACTGATCCACTGCTCAAAATCCGCTACCGGGTCCTAGTGTACCTGGATCTGCACACAAGGTGCAGGGGGTAACGTGAGTACACCAACTCAGAAGTAATGAACCCACTATGGGCTGAGAAGTAGTGACGGACAAAATCTCAATTATGTTACAATAAATAATATACAGAATTTAGACATGCTAACAGTTTATCAAGATGAGTAAATATGCCAAGTATGCCAGTATACTCTACATGCCATAATAAAATATATGTTATGAAACCAGTATGGATATGCACATAATGCTCACGGCTCTCCCACAGAAGTCCACTCAGTAGTACATATGGCTCTCAGACCCAAGGAAGTTCCATCCCGGAATATGCATAAACACCAGTGACCGTAGTCACTATGTACTGAGGAAAAAAAAAAGGCCAGTCCAGTCCCCCACGAAGAAGATCCATCTCCGGAATATAACTCTCGGAAAAATTTCCATATCCAGGGAAGATCCATCCTTCTCATAAACAAAGCTTCGGACAAGATCCATGCCCAGGGAAGATCCATCCCTCATCACTGCGCTCACTGGGGGTGTAAAGACTCCGAAGGGGCTCTAGTGGCCTAAGCGCCATATCAAGCCAACGAAGGCATGATTTAAATATCACTGAAGTGTGCAGTCCATTCTCATAACTGACTCAATAACAGGCTCTCGGCTCACTCAGTCATTACTCATCAACCTCACTAACTTGGATCACAAATGCCTCCATCAACCCGAAAAATTGATAAGTATGCATGTAATTAAGAATACTGAAACTGAGGTATGAAATGATATTCTATAACAGGACTGAGTATATAACATCAAAAAATCACCAAATGAGACAACAATATATGACCACTCGGGTCTCAGCATTTCCGGCGTGAAGCCTAACATTTATACTTTACATGATTTCTAACATATTCACAATTACCACATTAATAGGAGCACATATATCATCATGGAATAATCACTAAGCGGTTCCATGGGATAAGACATGCCACAAATACTCGGTGCACGCCCTCACGCCCGTCACTTGGCATGTGCGTCACCTCAATAATAGTCATAAATAATTTAACTCGGGGTTTCGAACCCTCAGAACCAAGTTTGAAAACGTTATTTACCACAAAACCGGCTAAAAACTATTCCGCAGTGCCTTTGCCTCTAAATCTGGCCTCTGAGTGCTCCAAATCTACCAAGTTCAGATTTTTATCATCAAGTTATGCTTAAGGTGTGAATCCCAATCGAAAAATATCAATTTAGCTCAAAAATCTGAATTTAGTCAAAATCCGACCCCTGGGCCCACGTCCCGAAATTCAGAAATTATTATACCAAACTGTTCTTTGTCATCTCACGAGTTCGTACATTTAAAGAACACTAAATTCGGAGTCCAAATGACCCCTCAAATCACCAATTTAAATATTCTAAATCCCAAGCCCTAATCACCCAATTTACACTGGTTTTTCCCTAATTTTCACCATAATCCCGACCTTTAATCACATATAAACGAGTTTAGCATCCAAAAATCTTACCTTGGTGAGGAACTATCGAATTCCCTCTTCAAAACCCTTCGAAAAGCTTCAAACCCGGATGAAATATTGAGAAAGATGGCTAAAATTCGCGAAGGCTAGTTTTTATACCTTTTGTCCAGTGATCTCGCACCTGATCACTTACTCGCACCTGCGGCTTCGCAGGTGCGATGCTCCTTCCGCACCTGCAATCTCCCCTGGGTCTCCCAATTCCGCACCTACGATACTCCGCACCTGCGACAAATTCCTCGCACTTGCGGACCACTCCCCACTCAGCCAAATCTCACACCTGTGGAGCCCAGTCCGCTCCTGCGGAACCGCACATGCGGCTCCCTTTTCGCAGGTGCGAAAACACCAGCAACAACAACCTGCAGATTTACCAAAGTCACTCCAAACTTCCCGTTAACCACCCAAAACCATCCCGAGCCCCTCAGGACCCCAACCAAACATACCAACGCATCATATATTACCATTCAAACTTAGTTGAGCCTTCAAAACACCAAAAACAACATCATAACTCCAGAAAACTCATCAAATTGAAGCCTATGAACATTGAAATTTCTAAATTCCACCAATGATGCCGAAACTACCCAAAATAACTCCGATTGACCTGAAAATTTGCAGACACATCCAAAATGACATTACAAACCTGTTCCAACTGTCAGAATTCTATTTCGACCCTGTATTTTCCACTGCCGACCAGAAATCGCCAAAACTAACTTTCGCCAATTCAAGCCTAATTCTACACCAGACATCACAAAAACATTCCAGACACGCTCCTAAGTCTCAAATCATCTAACGAAGCTATCCAAGCCATAAAATTCGTGTTCCGAGGTCGTTTACCAATAAGTCAACTCTTAGTTGATTTTTTCCATTATAAGACTATCTTTTAAAGACTAAGTTACTGAATTCTCATTTAACCATTCCGTTTTCAAGCCTATCGACTCTAACACATCAATAACTGTATGACCAACCTATGACTAGTCAAGAATAGTAATTATAATGTAGGTTCTACGTAACGACGGATCGGGTCGTTACATTCTACCCTTCTTAAACAAATGTTCGTCCTCGAACGTGCCAAGTGTTGTTCCAAAAGCCATCAACCGTCGAATAACCTTACCATGCACACACCCAGGTCTCCAGACCCCCAATAGGTATCATACATAACCGACACACGCGATCCGTAACAACAACATCACCCACAAGGGCGAGCACATGAATAGATGTAACAAAAGATTCACGGGGCGTATCCAGAGAATGGGCTAACTCATGATGAACATGCGAATATGAAATATCGGAATCAATTAAAAACTTAAGCTTCTCGTGACAGACTGAAACAATACCTGGGATTACGGAATCAGAATCCATCTCATCCGGTCTGGTCGGGAATACATAAAATCAGGTCTGATCACCACCGGATCGACCTCCCCTTCTTGGGCGACCCCTAGCTGCCTGACCCCCCACCTCTAGCTGCCTGGGTGGGCAGTGCAGCTATTGATTCTGAAACCGCGGGCTGACTCCTCTGCTGATAAGTACCTCTCGCAAGACGAGGGAAAAACCTCTTAATATGGCCCACATCTCCACACTCAAAGCAACCTCTCTCGTAGAATGGCACTGGAGACTGAAGGGAACCCCTAGCACTGGGATAACCGTTGGACGAACCAGACATAGATGAATTATGAACTGATGGTGCCCAAGATGAACTCTGAGCTAGCAAGGCATTAAAAGATGGTTGCGCCTGATGCGAAATATAAGGATCGTGGCCAACAGATCCACCACGATAACCTGAGCGACTTGGCTGAGCCTGCTTGAATGGACGGCCTCTGCCGGGCTGAGGCTTCCCTCCTGAAGAAATCCCACCAAATCTCCCAGATCCCCGAGACCTCTTGGCCTCCCTCTCAATCCGCTCTTGGCGGCGAACTAGCTCAATCTCTCTGGCAATGTCAACCACCTCCTTGAAAGAAGCGCCAAATACCCTCTACCTAGTCAGAAAAACCCGAAGCTGATAAGTAACACCATCAACGAACCTCCTGATCCTCTCCCTATCTGTGGGAACTAGCCAAGTAGCATGACGATCCAACTCGGAGAACCTCATCTCATACTGCATCACGGTCATGTCCTCCTGGCGCAACTGTTCGAACTCCCTGTGCAGTTCCTCCCTGCGGGACTGTGGTATATACTTCTCCAGGAATAGAATGGAGAACTGATGCCAGGTAAGAGGCACTGCATCAGCAGGTCTACGCCTCTCATAGGCCTCCCACCAAGCAAGTGCAACTCCTGAAAACTGGAATGTAGTAAATGGGACCCCACTAGCCTCTAGTATCCCTGCTGTGCGAAGGATCCTCTGACACTTGTCCAAAAATCTCTTGGGCATCCTCGCCCTCAGTACCATTAAAAATCGGAGGCTGGAGTCTGCCGAACCTCTCCAACCTACGCTGCTCATCATCAGCTAAAGTTGGGACCACATAATCCTGGGCTGGGGCAACCGGCTGAACTGGGACTGTCCCAGGTGTCTGAAGCCCCTAGTTAACTTGCTCAGGTGTCCGGGCAGCTGGAGTCTGAGTGCCTCCCCCGGCCTGAGAAGTAGCAGTAGTAGACACGGCGACGGTCTGTGCCAGGCTGGTGCACATCGTCAAAATCTGGGCTAGGGTCTCCTGAAGACCCGGAATCACAATGGGCACTGCTGGTACCTGAGCCTCTCCCGTTGGGACCTCAACTGCGGGGACCTGATCATGAGCAGTGGGAAGGTCCACCGGTACTGCCCCAGCTGCTAAGCAGGCTGCATCCCTCCCTCTGCCACGGCCTCGTCCACGACCTCGACCTCCAGCTGGTTCTACTAGTGTCTGATCACCACTATCATTAGCACGAGTCCTCACCATCTGTGAGAGAATGAAAACAACAGAAGTTTAGTTTTAGAGTTCAACAGAGTCGCACGACAGAATTCAAAGAATGTGAGATTTTTTCTAAAGGTTCTGCAGCCTCTCGAAGATAAGTACAGACGTCTCCGTACCGATCCGCAAGACTCTACTAAACCTACTCATGACTGGTGAGACCTATTTAACCTAGCGCTCTAATACCATCTTGTCACGACCCAATTTCAGAGTCGTGATGGTGCCTGTCGTGGAACCAGGCAAGCCTCCCTTTTTAACTAAGCTAAATTCCATTTCCAGTAAAAATGTGATTTTTAAACGAATTTACTAATAATATCAAGAAATCTGAAAGTTAAAACAGTATTTGAAAACTAAATTCAAAACCTCCAATCCCGGATCCGGTGTCACTCGGTCATGAGCTACTATAACATAAAGTAAAGAAAAAGGGAAATGGACAACATTGTCTCAAAATAAAAGCAATAGGTGGAATAAAGAAAGAGAAGGCGAGGTCGCGATAGCCAGCTGCTACCTTGACAACTCCAATAGAAACTCTGATCCGCTGCTCAAAATTCGCTACCGGGTCCCGGTGTACCTGGATCTGCACACAAGGTGCAGGGGGTAACGTGAGTACACCAACTCAGAAGTAACGAACCCAAACTATGGGATGAGAAGTAGTGAGGACAAAACCTCAATTATGTTACAATAAATAATATACAGAATTTAGACATGCTAACAGTTTATCAGGATGAGTAAATATGCCAAGTATGCCAGTATACTCTTCATGCCATCATAAAATATGTGTTATGAAACTAGTATGGATATGCACATAGTGCTCACAGCTCTCCCACAGAAGTCCAATCAGTACTATATATGTGTCTCAGGCCCAGGGAAGTTCCATCCCGGAATATGTATAAACACCGGTGACCGTAATCACTATGTACTGAGGAAAAAAAAAGGCCAGTCCAGCCCCCAACAGAGAAGATCCATCTCCGGAATGTAACACTCGGAAAATTTCCATAACCAGGGAAGATCCATCCCTCTCATAAACAAAGCTTCGGACAAGATCTATGCCCAGGGAAGATCTATCCCTCACATAACATCAACTTTGGACAAGATCCATGCCTAGAGAAGATCCATCCCTCATCACTGCGCTCACTGGGGGTGTAAAGACTCCGGAGGGGCCTTAGTGGCCCAAGCGCCATATCAAGCCAACGAAGGCATGATTTAAATATCACTGCAGTGTGCAGTCCATTCTCATAACTGTCTCAATAACAGGCTCTCAGCTCACTCAATCATTACTCATCAGCCTCACTCACATGGATCACAAATGCCTCTATCAACCCGAAAAAATGATAAGCATGCATGTAATTAAGAATACTGAAATTGAGGTATGAAATGATATGCTATAACAGGACTGAGTATATGACATCAAATAATCACCAAATGAGACAACAATATACGACCACTCGGGTCTCAGCATTTTCGACGTGAAGCCTAACATTTATACTTAATATGATTTCTAACATGTTCACAATTACCACATTAATAGGAGCACAGATATCATCAAGGAATAATCACTAAGCGGTTCCATGGATAAGCCATGCCACAAATACTTGGTGCACTCCCTCACCCCCGTCATTTGGCATGTGCGTCACCTCAACAATAGTCATAAATCATTTAGCTCGGGGTTTCGAACCCTTAGAACCAAGTTTGGAAACGTTACTTACCTCAAAGTCGGCTAAAAACTATTCCGCAGTGCCTTTGCCTCTAAATCCGGCCTCTGAATGCTCCAAATCAACCAAGTTGAGATTTTTATCATCAAGTGATGCTTAAGCTGTGAATCCTAATAGAAAAATATCAATTTAGCTCAAAAATCCGAATTTAGTCAAAACCCGACCCCCGGGTCCACATCCCAAAATTAAATTTTTTTATACCAAACTGTTCTTTGTCATCTCACGAGTCCGTACATATAAAGAACACTAAATTCGGAGTCCAAATGACCCCTCAAATCACCAATTTAAATATTCTAAATCCCAAGCCCTAATCACTCAATTTACACTGATTTTTTCCTAATTTCTACCATAATCCCGACCTTTAATCACATATAAACGAGTTTAGCATCCAAAAATCTTACCTTGGTGAGGAACTATCGAATTCCCTCTTCAAAACCCTTCAAAAAGCTTCAAACCCGGATGAAATATTGAGAAAGATGGCTAAAATTCGCGAAGGCTGGTTTTTATACCTTCTGTCCAGTGATCTCGCACCTGCGATCACTTACTCGCACCTGCGGCTTCGCAGGTGCAATGCTCATCCGCACCTGCGATCTCCCCAGGGGTCTCCTAATTCCGCACCTGCGATACTCCTTCCGCACCTACGACATCGCAGGTGCGACAAATTCCTCGCACCTGCGGAGCACTCCCCACTCAGCCAAATCTCGCACCTGCGGAGCCCTGTCCACTCCTGGGGAACCGCACCTGCGACTCCCTTACCGCAGGTGCGAAAACACCAGCAACAGCAACCTGCAGATTTACCAAAGTCACTCCAAACTTCCCGTTAACCACCCAAAACCATCCCGAGCCCCTCGGGACCC
>ML401625.1:13162-40580 GCA_005239525.1 Nicotiana knightiana
CGCAGGTGCGAAAACACCAGCAACAGCAACCTGCAGATTTACCAAAGTCACTCCAAACTTCCCGTTAACCACCCAAAACCATCCCGAGCCTCTCGGGACCCAACCAAACATACCAACGCATCATATATGACCATTCAAACTTAGTCGAGCCTTCGAAACACCAAAAACAACATCAAAACTCCAGAAAACTCATCAAATTGAAGCCTATGAACATTGGAATTTCTAAATTCCACCAACGATGCCGAAACTACCCAAAGCAACTCCGATTAACCTGAAAATTTGCAGACACGTCCAAAATGACATTACGAACCTATTCCAACTGTCGGAACTCCATTTCGACCCCGATAGCCTATTTTCCACTGCCGACCGGAAATCGCCAAAACTAACTTTCGCCAATTCAAGCCTAATTCTACACCGGACATCACAAAAATATTCCGGACACGCTCCTAAGTCCCAAATAACTTAACGAAGCTATCCAAGCCATAAAATCTGCGTTCCGAGGTCGTTTACCAATAAGTCAACTCTCAGTTGACTTTTCCCATTATAAGACTATCTTTTAAAGACTAAGTTACTGAATTCTCATTTAATCATTCCGACTTCAAGCCTATCGACTCTAACACATCAATAATTGTATAACCAACCTATGACTAGTCAAGAATAGTAATTATAATGTAGGTTCTACGTAACGACGGACCGGGTCGTTACACTTTCCTTTATGAGACAAATGGGTTCAAGTCGGATAAGATCTTTTTGCAAGCAATAATGTTTTTTGGATTTAGTACTCCGCACATTAGCTAGAATTGTTTCTCTTATTTCACTATTTGATACTTATTTAGCTAGCTAAAATCTTTTTGTAGTCTGAAATTGATCTCCTATGTTTACTTTAGTCAAGTAGTTATCTTTGTTAGTTTCGTACATACCTACTTCTCATCTATTTCTTTCTCTATTTTTTGCATGAACATCAGAGCCGAAGAGTCTCACTTTGGGACTCAACGATGTAACACCACATGGAGACTGCACATCGCCGAGTCCCTTTTCCAGATTTTACCGTGTTTGGACATCAAAATACAGAAGATAAATCTTCTGCGGGGCCTGAAGATGGCTCTGAACCATTTCACTGTCATTCACTCTTGTTCTATTCCATATTGTGACTCACAAATTTATTCTAGTTGTATGTTGAACCTAGGCATGCTATCTGTTAAAGGAGTTTTCTTAGGCCATCTATCTCTAGCTAACAATGATTTTTAATTTATCACAATAGAATGTAGTACTTAGATTAAGGCTTTAAAATTAGAACCCATATGAGTTACTTTATTTGCTAAATGGATTTTTTTTTTCGAGTCTAATATCGGGTGGTAAATTTGGAATCTTTTGCAAGCTTAAAAGACCGAAGTCGGCACCACTATAAAAATACGAAAACTATTTTATACAGTTTTCTTTGTTGCTTCAAGAATTCAAATTGATTTTGATTTTATCCACTTTTAATAAGTTTTAAGCGTTAAAAACGCTAAACCCACTTTTTGCCACTTTACAATTTGGGGTACTTTAAACTATATTTCTTACAGTTTCAAGATCAACTGAATATTTCTTTAAAGTAACACGAAATGCTTTTTATGGTAAACTGGAATAACTTTCAAGATTTTCGAGAACCATTTTGTTTCTTCCATATTGTTGGTTGATTTCCCAATGCAAACGCAAATGTACGTGGTCGACAAGTAATACAGAATTTTAAGTCCAGATATCCTATCCACAAGGACTTGTGTAAACTACTTGCTAAATCACTCTAATTGTTATTTAACCAAGCCAATATAAAATCAAGGATGTACTATTTTATACTAAAATTCTATGAAATAACTAATTATCAAGTGACAAGAACTATTGTGATGTATTCAGTAGAGACAAATATTCCAGGGTTGTGGTCTATTCACCACTCGTATTGCATTCTAATTAACTTTTCCTTTCATATAATTCACTCATGGTTGCTAATTAATCGATAAATGCTCTCATAGCCTTCTCCCGAAGCACTCCTCACCTATTCTCAATAGATTAACGCCTATATTCCTATGAAATTAATCTATTAGAACGCACTAAGATTACGATGTTTAATTAAGCACGGTGACTAGGTATATTCCTATCCTAACCACAAATCCGCTCCCCTGAAGGGTTAAGATCGCACTCTCTTCAATTCTTCTCTAATCTATATACGGCTTTCCCAAGCATAACATAGATAGTATATAGAACCTAATTGATGGCCAGACAATTAAGCAATTAAACACAGAATTGAAGAAACAACCATATATTGAGTAAACTATATTCAAGGTTAAATTAATGTCGAATAACAATATCCATGGCTAAACCACAACCCCAGAACAATGGGTGTTTAGCCACTCATGCTATAGTCAAACAATTGCATAAGTGTTGCATGAATTGAAAATACTCGAATAAAATGAAGAAAACTGATAATCCTTGCTCCTTCAATGATCTTGTGTGTGTATTTGCTCTCCAAAATCGTCTCCCCCCTCCAAGATGTGTTCTTGGGTCTATTTATATGGTTGGGATAAACCCTAACCGTGTAAGAGACTCCTATTCTCACTTGGAAACACTTAAAAACCTTTAAAACTCGGACTTCACCGAAACAGGTACCCTGGCGTTTGGGGGATAACGCATGGGTAACGCCAAGCACCCCCTGGCGTTTGGGGGATAACGCCTGGGTAACGCCAGGCACCCCCTGGCGTTTGGGGGGTAACGCCTGGCTAACGCCAGGCACCCCTTGGCGTTTGGGGTGTAACGCCAGGCACCCCCTGGCGTTTGGGGTGTAACGCCTGGNGTATATAATACTTAAAATCATGAATTCTAGCCACGCATCACATATATAAAATAATTGGACTTTAATGTTTTTCCTTTGAAGTGTCAAATTCAAATGGATAAGAGGTTAGTCATCCTGAACCAACCTTGGATGCATAAAGTATTTTATAAGTATTGAGTTCCACGTATTTCACTACAATACTAGAAATTTTATGGGACTTATGTAATAGTGTTATAAACTGACCAATACTTATTTGTGAAACAAACCTTTTGGCCAGAAACACCTGATTTATTTTAACACTTAGCCTCGTTAACTTAAGTTTGGCCGGTTAATCATATTTAATGAGTCATGTAGAGCGCTTAATACCTTCTTTATAAGATTAATTAGAACACTTATCCATAGTCTTAAGGTTAAGTAGACCATAGAACAGAGTTAATTTTAAGTATTATCTAACTAAAATTGGTGTCCTAATTCACTGTTAAAATAATTAGGTGGCGACTCTTTTAATTAATTAAACCTCAGGATTACCAATATGTTATACTCTAGTTTGACCCGTGTTAAAATGAGGTATAACAATAGTTACCTAAAACCAAGTAATATGATTTTTCAAGGACACCGCAAGAAGAATAAAAAATGAAAATGGTATCTCGATAACACGTGTTCCAAACACATGACATGTGACAAACAATTATTCAAATTTGTTACTAAGCCTTGATGGTGGATCTGTCACTTTCAGAGACAAATCAAAAGAAAATATAATTGGAGTAGGAAGAGTTCCCCTAAGCTCATCATGTGATGTAGATGAGGTCTACTTAGTAGACGAACTTGGTTACAACCTGCTCAGCATCAGTCAACTATGCGACAATGACTATGAGGTTCGTTTAAAAAAAAATGGTTAGTTCATTGAAGATGAATCAGGTCAAATTATTCTATCTGGAAGTAGATATAGAAATGTCTATACTCTTAGCAATATTGACAGTCTAGGGAATCAAACTTGCTTAGCTACAATGGTTGAGGATCCCTGGTTATGGCATAGAAAGCTTGGCCGCACTAGCATGCATACTATTCAAAAATATTCCAAATTTGATCTTGTCATTGGCATTCCGAAACTAGATTTTTCAAAAGATCAAATTTGTGATGCATGTGAATTAGGAAAATAAATTTGTTCTTTTAAAATCAAAAATATTGTTTCTACTACAAAAACTCTTTAACTTTTGCATATGGACCTTTTTGGTCAAACTAGAACTACTAGCATTGTTGGTAGAAAATATGCCATTGTGATTGTAGATGATTTTTCTCGGTTCACCTGCATCATTTTTTCAGCCATAAAGATGAAGCTCTAATGAGGTCCTCTGTAAGAAGGTACAACATGAAAATGGATATTACATTTTTGCTATAAGAAGTGAACATGAAGGCGAAGTCGAAAGCAGATCCTTTGAAAACATCTGTAATAATCAAGGTATTTCTCACAACTTCTCTTCCCCAAGATCACCTCAAAAAAATGGAATGGTAAAATGTAAGAACAGAACCCTGCAAGACATAGCAAGAACCATGATCGTGAAAACTTTCTACCACACCACTTCTGGTTAGAAGCTGTAAGCACAACATATCGTATCACCAACAAAGGCCTGATTTGACCCAATCTTAAGAAGACTCCATATGAGCTATGGAATGGCAGGAAACCCAACATCAATTATGTTCATCCATTTGGCTGTAAATGCTTCATTCACAATAATAGAAAGGACAACCTGGGCAAGTTTGATCCAAAAAGTGACGAAGGTATTTTTCTTGGATATTCTTCCTCAAGTAGAGCATATAGAGTATTCAGCAAAAAAATATTATGTATTGAGGAATCCATTCATGTAGTTTTATGGATACTAACCCTCACTTAAGAAATGAAAAATTTCCTGAAGATGAGGAAATTTCAATTGTCCCAAAGTTTGTTGTTACAGGAAAAGACAGTCATGATCAGGCGACCGATCAGTGAAATCAGTCAACTGAGGAGCATGTTAAAATAATCCAGGAACCATCTTCTGTTGAACAGTCAACTACATTTGAAAAGGAGCCAGCCAAAGGTGTTCCAAATGAATCAAAAAATGAACCTGGATACCCCCACAAGTTCATCATTGAAAATCCACAAGAAGGTATCACTACCAGAAGATCTCAAAAGCTCAACTCTCACTATGGCCTTAATATCACAACTTGAGCCAAAAAAAGTTGATGAAGCCCTCAAAGAAAACTACTGGGTCAAAGCCATGAAATATGAACTTGATCAATTTGAAATAAATAAAGTGTGGGACTTGGTTCCAAAACCATCCAATGTTTCTATCGTAGGAACTAAATGAGTTTTCAGAAATAAGCTGAATGAATCTGGTCAAGCAGTTTATAACAAAGCAAAGCTAGTCTTCCAAGGTTACTCTCAGCAAGATTAGAATCCATTCGAATTCTACTTGCCTTTTTTTCATAAAGGATTCAAGCTATTTCAAATGGATATAAAAAGAGCCTTCCTAAATGAATATATCTCTGAAAAAGTATTTTTGAAATAACTTCCTGGCGTTGTAAGCAACAGTTTCCCAAACCATGTATTCAAGTTGTCAAAAGCTTTATACGGACTCAAACAAGCCCCCGAGCCTGGTATGAATGACTAAGCTCTTTTATTCTAAATCAAGGCTTCAAACGAGGTAATATTGACACAACTTTGTTCATTAAGCGCTCAAATTCAGGTAATCTTATTACTCAAATTTATATAGACACTACAAGAATGAAGGCCTTTCGCAATAATATTTTTTGTTGCCATATATTCAATGTTGTTGTCAAAAATATTTTTGGCAACGACAAAGAAGTCATTGCACTCCGTTGTAGTAAACACCGATGAGAAAAGTATATGCAACAACAGAAAATATTGTTGCCAAAAGGTAACTTAGCGCAACGATATATATCGTTGCCATAAGTTATTTTTTGTTGGTAAAAGGTCAATGAAATCGTTGATTATGAAGACATTTAGCAATAAAAATTATTGTTGTTACAACATTAGCGTTTTTGCCAACAATATCAGTTGTTGCTAAAAAAAGTTGGCGGTAAGTTAATAATCTGTTATCAAGACTTTTAGCAACAACTATTATTGTGGCAATAATACTTTTTGCCAACAGATTGTCTAGTACTACTTTTGCAACAATTTTTGTGTTGTTACTAAATAGACAATTCATATATTCTTTAAATTTTTACAAATACATGTAGAAATAATAAATTATATTTTTATATATATAAATAAAGCGTCTATACATAATATTGATGCAGTAGATATACTAACTTTCAAAAACTAAATAGTCCTAAAAAGTATATCGTTGCTTACAAAACGAACAAAAGCATCACATATCCAAGGTCCTTAAATTCTATTCTAATAGTAACCCAAAAAATAAAACTTCTTCCAACATCATATGCACTATCTGAACCGGATGTCAGGAATGTTGGTTTACGCATGCTCATCCTAAAAAAAATATATATAATTAGATTTTGATAAAAAGAAGCAATAACGTACAAAAGTGCAAAATGAAAACAGTGGAAGCTTATTTAAGTGCAACAACAACAACAACAACAACAATATACTCGGTATAAAGATGGCCCGATGCTATAGAAAGACTTCAGAAGAGTAAATCACTGCATAAATAAAAAAACAAGTTCTTGCTTCCTAACACATTAATTCAATTAATGAAAAAGACTAGTTGAACCAAAAGCAACAACTTCTATTGTGTATAGGCATTCAACTAAAAGCTATAAGTGGAGCAATGAAGCAATCAGAAAGATTCGGATATGCTTGTTCGTCACTCATATCTTCCTAAAGAAGGGAAGATTAACATTACTTCCCAATTGAAGAGTTGGTGAAGTTGGTTAAAATCAACCATAATTCTAACAGTTTTATAAATTGCAAAATTAGGAATGATTGTATTTTACATTATCTTTAGGGAAGAGAGCCATCAATTATGGTTGGAGTTAGAGAATAAATAAATACAATTCCAATAATTTTTAGGAATTTTCTCCTAAGGCTTGAATTTCAAATTATGAAATAATTCCTTCACCAATCACCATAAACTACATATCGTTTCCAAAGAGGGTAGCGTGTACACAGATCTTACCCCTATCATATGAAGATAGAGAGGTTATTTTCAATAGACCCTCGGCTCAGGACAACATATGCACCACATTAATGAAAAGAAAGACAATAAGGGACAACACCGAAAAGCCATGTAAAAGCAACTCAAAAAATACCAAGATACTATGATGACCAAAATGACTCTGTAATAGAAACCATCAACCTGAAAAGGGCTTGTGGAAATACAACATCAACCTCAAAAGCACTCACAGAAACATGGTTGGGAATATCAGATAAAACTTTACTTACCATGGAATCACCCAATGCAAATTATTTTCTTTCATCTTTTGCCTAATAAGAAAAGAGATACTATCTGCATTGTCCATTAACCTCATTTTCAAGACTCATTCCAGTATTCAACTATGACCAGAATGGTTGAACCACCCAAATCTTAAAGCAAAGGTCAAATCTTTTGAGTAGTAAATATATCCAAGTGAAGATTTTTAGGTATTCTCATGCAGTATGTGACTGTTGTAGTTACCAAAATTCTAGTCAAATTAGTTGACACATAACATTACTCAATCCCATTGACGTTTTCCATTTAAAAACTAATCTGCTACCCAATTCTTGATAGCTATTGCTAATATAATATATTGATACAGATATGTGATCCATCAAGCATTGGTGAAAATCACACATAATAGTAGCAATAAGTAAGGATCACTTTACAGATAAACCAACTATGAACTTAAGAGTCATCAATAAGATTATTTTCATGAATGTTACTAAAGTAGCATCAGACAACAATGGCCTACAATGAAGGAGTTGAGGCACAATTCTTGATGTATCACGGGTTTCAGATGAGAAAAAACCAAGAAGCTAATATTGCAAATTGCAAGAACTTGGCAGGAAGATACAATAGTCAGAATGCCAGTTTATTACAAGAATAAGTTTACTTACCAGGGTTATTCAAACAAAAAGGAAAAGGCCCTACTTAGTTGACCGACAATGACAAACGCTTGCTATCATCCATAAAACTTGTAGGACTTATCTCATCCGAATCATTTAAATTAGCAATCATGTCAAAAATTGCAGCAGGAAGTCCAGTCTGTTAAACATTGTACAATTACACTTAAATATGATGGAACCTCGAAAAGCAAATTTATAACATCAAATAGCAAATTCACTTTCATGTGCTTCAGGACCATTTAGTGCTCAGTGTTCTGTTCTATTCTATTTTAAATATAAAATTGTGGCATGTCTATAGTCAAAGAAAGTAATATATGTGTGTGATAATGACTAACATGAAAAGTGATGCTATGTCTTTTATTCTTAAATAGTTTAATAAAATTGTTCTTAGGATCAAAAGCAAGTAAATGAAAATTTAATGCCTTAAACAAACTAAATACCTCTGAACTTTGCATATAGGATACTAGTGCCATCATGCTCTGTTTTAACATTTTTTGATCACTCAGTACACGGGCTTCCATGACTTCTCATTTTTTCCGCTCCTCCTCAAGTTGATTTTTCACTTTTATTAGTTTGCACTCTACACTCTTTCGTTTATGGCGTTCTTCTTCTATCTCTTTCTGTTGTGCTTGCAGTTGCTCTTGAGTTACATGCATAGATCTCCCACTAGCTGGCTTGACTCCCGATCCTTGACCGCGACAATATCCTGACTTTTCTCCAACAAGTTTCACAAAAGCAGCATTAACAATTGGGTCCACATCAGTATCCTCTTCCACTTCTTGAATTTGTTCAGCCACAATTTCGGTAAGCTTATCCTACAAATAATTATACGACCTTAAACTTACGATATCTGTTTCAATCGGCTCATATTCTAGGATAAAGATAAGAGTTTCGTATGTACATTAAATTCAGCAGAGGCATCATTAACCCAATGTCCTGACTTCATGTGTGTCATTTTTCAAAGTTTTTGAAGATTTGGCTCTTTGCCAGTGCTTGAATCTCTCTAGCAAAACAAATTATATTAAGTTATTAAAGAAAAAATTATCAAAATTAGTCAAAACAAAGACATCTTATCGCATCATAAGATACTGCTTGGAAGGACTTTCTGCCACAGATATGAGTCATTTCTTGTTTTCCTTTATTAGTTTTATTTCGTGCACTCATTTGCTGCATGCATATGTTTTAATATAAATATAAAGATAAATCCATTAATTTTTGATGTACTCATAATTACCTTAAAAGCATCAGAACTGAAATAGTCCACTAAGAAATTCCATTCAGCTTCATTAACCTCTGTTGGCATGTTTTTCAAGCATTCCTCCTTCATAGCAAATTTCTTGAAATGATCATGGAGCCTACTACGACGATATCGGTATAAATTATTAGCTGTTTGAAGGATAGTATCACGATTGTGTTGTGTGTCTGGAAGTTGAAAGGTATCCTGCACTCAAAAAAATACTTAAGTGATAAGTTGATCAAGAAAGAGACCAATTTTCTAGAATTAATCAGGTGTCAAGAAGAAACAAAGTGAATTACCAGCATATGAGCAACAATTCTATCTTTTGCTAGATTAGGGACATCCTTCCATTTCCTGACATCATGCCTAGCGTGCTTGAGAAATTTGACTGAGAGCTCGGTAACAAAATCTTTAGCTCCAGAGCCTACTGCTACTGTTCTATCCGGTGGAATAATCACCTTCAACTTTCCATTGTCACTGTCTTTCCATTAGTACCGAGTCTCAACTTGCTGACATTTTTACAAAACCTCTTTTGGAAGAACGATTTTGTCTACTGCGTAAAGAGATTGGTATTATGACTATTGCGTACAAAATCTTCCGTATATTTGTAAAATCTTTTACTTCTTTTTTAGTTTGCTTAATTGATGGGTTCATTAATTTGATGTTAGTGCAATAATTACTCTTCCATTGGTGCCGTCGATGCAACTCGTTTGAAGTGTCACTTCATCTGTACCTACAATTTCATCTAATCAATGCAATCCTTCAATCTTCCAAAAGTCTAGTTAAGTACCCTCCTCCTGTCTCATCCTTCACCACTTCTCACCAACTCTTCTACCATGGCTAAGAGAAACCTCTCATTCTCCACCGCCACAAGACGCAGTAGACGGGTTCAAAAATCCCAAAACCCTGAAGAAACCATCGACCTTGAATCATACCTTCTTCTTATTAGCCAGAAGATCCATGGAGAAAATCCCTAAAAGGCCTTCATGCAAGAAAGGGAAAGTAGAAAGCACTAATTTTGGGCCAGAGGAAAAACTAAACTTCTATGGAGCAAGTAAGAAATCGAGGTTTGAATCTTATAAGTCTAAACTATGACTTATGGACGCTCTGTAAGTTATGTGATTCTATCTTTGATGTTCAACATGTCTCTCCTCTGTTTGATACTGTTGGAAATTCTGTGTTTGAAGAACCTACAAGGATGTTTTATGCAAATTTATTCGTTAATTATAAAGATAATTTGGAGTCAATGGTTCTACGTACTTGTATTGTTCTAGATTATTATCAATTTGAGAGGATTTTTTCTGTTAAGTTTCATGGATATGATGTTTTTGTGCAAAACTCCAAGCCAAAAGATTTTGAAGTCACTTTATAAGAGGCAAAAACTTTTCTGTTCTAAAACCCTCATGAGATTGGTCCCAAAAGTCTTAAATTTGAACACCGTGTTATCTCACATGATTTCTACTACTCTCCTTCCTAGGACTGGGTCTCTCAGTACTTTGACTACTAGGGATATTTTTGTTCTTTATTGCCTTGAGAAAAATAAAAGGCTTGATTGGTTTATGTGGATTCTTCAGTATATGCTTGAAAGTATCAGGGACATATATTCTTCTGCTGCTTGTTTACCCTATGGCCTGCTCATATCACACATTCTTGAGGTAATGAAGGTAGATTTCTATCACCTATGATAAGATAGTTTTTGCTATGATGGGTTACACCTTAACAGGTCGTTTGGTAGCTGGTTAGAAGAAAGGTTCTTCATGTATAAAGGGTTACATAACTTGTACCATATTTGGTAGTCATTAGTTATTTTATATAAAATGTTGCATAACTAATACCATGTTTAGTGGACATTTTACAATTATGCATAAATAATACATGTATAAGTTATGAGTCAATCTGTATATTATTTTATACTGGGTAGAATATGGAATAACTAATACATATATTAGTAATACATGGATAAAATACTGAAATGATAAATTTACCCTTATCACTTTACACATAAGGCTTCCTTAGATATATCGATCTGCATCAAACCTTTGGAAAGCAAGAATGGAGATAGCGATGCCTCACTGCTAGGCTCTTCCTCTTTTCAATCTAATGTATTGGCGGTGTGTGATAAAAATCTCAACTTTATCTATATATTACCTGGTTGGGAGGGATCAGCTGCTGATGGTCGTGTATTGCAAGATGCAGTTGTACGAAGGATTGGTTTGAAAGTACCTGAGGGTATGATATATACACACACTTTTCTATTCCAATTAAGAAAAAGATTAATATTTCTAAGTAATTATGTTTTTTTATACTTTTTAGGCAATTATTATTTATGTGACGGAGGATATACAAATGGAAATGATTTTCTTTCACCCTACCGAGGATATCTTTAATATGAAGTATGCTAAAGCGCGCAATGTTATTGAAAGAACATTTGGTATATTGAAAGGACGTTGGGGAATTCGTAGATGTCCTTCATGATATTCAGTTAAGGTCCATAATAGAATTGTTAATGCTTGTTGTTTGATACACAATTTCATTCGAAGAGAGATGAATGTCGACCCCTTAGACGTGGAAATGGAAAACCATATGGATCATCAACATGAAAATGACAATATTAATACCATTGAACCATCTGACGAGTGGACCACTTGGAGGGATGAGTTAGCTCAATCTATGTGGAATGTAAGACCTGGCAATTAATCCTTGTAATTCTTAGATTATCTTTGTAAATAGTAGTAGCTTCATTGTTATGTTAAGACAAATAGTGAATCATTTTGTATGTCTCACATTGTTGTTTGTGGAGACAAATAGTGAATCTTAATGTATCTTTGGCAACATCTTTTTGAAGACAAGTAGTAAGTCATTATGTACGCCTCACATTATTTTTTGGCAGATAGTAAATCTTTATGTATTTTTATAGATTGAAATGACAAGTTTCACAGCAACAACATCTAATGGAGCTTCAAAAAAGGAAAGAAAAACAACACCTAAGCCTCGAAGGGTATGGACTCTAGAAGAGGAACTCACTTTTGTAGATGCATTAAAAGAATTGTGTGCTAATGGCTGGAGAGAAGATAATGGAACTTTTAAGAATGGACATTTAATGGAGTTGGAACGCTACATGCATGCTCGTCATCCTAATTCTGGATTGAAATCTCAACCACATATCGATTCTAAAATAAGAGCATGGAAGAGGAGTTATTCAAGCGTATCGTTACTAAAGAGTCGAAGTGGCTTTGGATTCCAATATATCAATGGAACTATCTTAGTTGACTATCCAAAACCTAGGGATGACTTTATAAAGGTGAATTACATCTTTTTAAATCATTAGTGAAATATTGCTAGTTACTTATGCTTTTTCTTGGTAAATATGATCTATGTCTTTGGAATATTGCTAACTAGTTTCATTAGATTGATCCACTTGCCAAATCAATAAACTCGAAGAAATGGCCATTTTTTGCTGAATGGGAAGAAATATTTGGCAAGGATAGAGCAACTGGAGAGTTTGCTGAAGGTCCGGAAGATGCCGTTGAAGAAATGGAAAGAACTGAAGCTCAGGATACTCCTAATGACATATGTTTGGGATTTCCTCTCGTTGTGGTTGATGAAGATGATGATGGGGATGCTCCAACCACAGGAGGAGATCAAGCTGCTCAAGAGGAACCTAATATACCAACTGGAGCAGCACAACGTCCAGTTACTGCTCAAGATAAACCTAATATGTCAACTGGAGCAACACAAATTTCATTCACTGGAACAACTCAGAGTGGTGGAACCCAACAAACTCAGAAACAAGGTAATAATTCTAAGGCATCCTCTTCTAATACTAATGAAAAAGGTAAATGCAAAACAAGAAGAACAACAATTGAGGATGAGAATGAGATTGTTCTTAAAGCTCTAGTGGATATGATGAAACAATTTACTGAAAGTCATGATAAAAGATTGGGTGCTTTAATTGACAAGTTAGGGGAGCGTGACTTATCTGATATTTGTGGTAAGATCTTCTCTATCCTTGGATCCCCAGCATTTGAGTTATACAGCTCGGATCAGCGAGTCAAGGCAGCAATGAGAATTACTCAAGATGTAAAAAGAATGGAATTCTTTTTAAGCGTGGGTGAACCTGATCGTCAGACTATGGTGTGGATGATTATTAATGACAAGCTTTAAAGATTTAGATGGTTTTTGTGTAGCTACTTTGTGATATCTGAATGTTGTATTTTGTTACCTCGTGAATATCCACAAATGTAAATATATGTGGATGTTCTAGCCTTAAAGTAGGTTGTTTTTGTATAGCAAATGCACATAGAAATTTGCTAA
The DNA here is from genome assembly GCA_005239525.1 of Nicotiana knightiana. Lineage (NCBI taxonomy): Eukaryota > Viridiplantae > Streptophyta > Magnoliopsida > Solanales > Solanaceae > Nicotiana > Nicotiana knightiana. The sequence continues at coordinate 26,579 of ML401625.1, forward strand.
TATTTTGACGTTGGTGTTTTTTGAAGTAGCCAATACTAATTTGGTATTATTTTCAGCTGGTTAAATTGTTGTTGCTTGTGCTAAAATTTAATATTTGGTATTGTATCTGCTGTGACTTAGAGCTATTTTACTGCTGTTGGAAAGACAATATTGCCCAGTTTCATTAATTTAACAATATGGATTGTGTAAGTTGCGAATATAAATAATAGAATACTAGTCTTGTCTAAATTGTTGCATCATATGGCTTTTGATAGTGTAAATTGCATTTTACGACTTTAATTACATTACTTTCACTTGCCAACTATATACCTTGTCTTGTCTCATTTTTAAATAACAAACTAGAAAAAGCAAACTGGAGAAGCCACTAGAAAAGGGAAATACCAAACCTGAGGAGTGAAAATCAAATATGCCTAAATTCACATAGTTCAGTAGTATGACGAAGAAGTGAAAGTAACACCCAAAGTTCCTAACTAAATTGTTGCCTAAATAAATGCAAAAGAGAGAAAAACAATGCAAAAGAAGGCCAAGGGTATAGTTGTAAACAAACATTTTACTTTAAAATTTATGTAATGTATATCAATTTCTAATACAACAAACCAAACATTCAAAAAAATAATCCCTGCATAACTAATCCATACATAACTAATACCTGCATAACTAATCCCTGCATTACTTATCCCTACATAATTAATCCCTGCATAACTAATCCCTGCATAACTCTAACCGGCGATCAAACGACCCCTAAGTGATGATGGATGGGTCAGGCGTGCCAAGGTTAAAAGCATTCCAGTACAGGTTGAGCCAACCACTAAACCAACTGAGCCTCAGTCGACTGCTACTATCAACCTATAACATATTCAGTAAGGACTAGATGGGGTAAAAACCATGTTCACTGCAATGAAAGAACATGTAGACAAAATTAGGGAAGTCACCAAAGAAACAGGTACATACATGGCTAAACTCATAATGAACATGGGAGCCACAAGGTGGCAAGGAATCAAGACATTCAACTCCATGATAGAGAAGATAGACAAAATCACCAAAGAAGTTGAAACCTCCTATGACTTTTTCTGCACCAAAGTGATCAATACCCTGAAATCCTTTCTGGGGAGGAACTAAGGTAATTATTTTTGTGTGTGTGTGTGTTTAAAATAATCTTTTTGCTCTTTGTTTGTTTTGTTTTGTTATTAATTTTGCTTTGGTCTGTAATAACCATCGCCATGTGCCTCTGTCGAAGGCATTATATCTGCTACCCTAACTACTATGTTCGTTATTGACTCTGGTATGTTTGTTTTATCTGGTATGTCAGTTCTATACACACTTGCTTCTTTTTTTTGATTGATGTCAAAGGAGTAGAAACGTGAGAGTAAACCAGAGCAATAACTCAAGGGGAGCAGTACTTCATTTCAGGGAAACAACTCAGGGGGGCTGCTTTTTAGGACATGAAAGGGAAGTGTACTCTATTTACTCTTTTTGATTGTCATAATCAAAAAGAGGAGATTGTTACACTTAAGTTTCAATGGTGACAATAGGGAAAATCTAATTGTATCTATTTAATTGCATAAAATTAGGAAGACAATGCTCATCAAAAGAAGTCAAACATGTCAAGGATATCGGAATGGAAAGAAGATCAATTGCTGCAAGGATAATGCTAAATCAAAGTATGTCAAGGCATCTAAAAAGAAACAAGATCAAGTTCAGTCGTTATATGAAGATAGCCCTTACTTCAAGGATCGATTTGGAATCTGGAGATTGTGAAGATTGATCGAACAAGTCAAACCACAAATCACTCCCTTGATTATGAATGCGAAAAGGAAGGAAGATAATGAATCCAACCCATCTCTTGAGCAGGATTCTGAGGCAACCCTTGGATCAAATCTCTTAGAACATTTTGTGTCTCAATCAAGGGTCAATTTATAACGGCTACTCAAGACTCTCGCATGGAAGACTGGCAGACTCAAGAATTCAATCACGCAACTTACCACAGTTTTCCATGCCTTTCTAGTTCTTACCACGAACACTGTATTCCTCAATTTAGTAGTGTCTCAAAAGATAGGAAGTGTTAGGAAATAAAATAAGAGTTGTGTCAAGTTTGTAAAACATCGTTGCTGAAAATTTTTAGTGGTAAACCATCCAAAAACCACTACTACTGTAACAAACTATTGAAGATCTAAGAGAACCCTTGTGACCCAAGGGAACTAGATGTAAGTACTACACCTCCTGTGTTCTCAGCTTTTAAATTCTTTGCAATTTAATTTCATCATCAATCAAACCTGCTGATAAAGTATAGTCGACTAATTCTCCTCTGAGTCGACTAGGTTCTTAATTTAGTTACAATTCACCCCGCCCTCTGTACTTTCAACTACCAGGGGCGAATGTTGTGTTCAACGGTTCAACTGAACCCATAACTTTCGACGCAGAATAAAATTTTATGTGAAAATTCATTAAAATTGTAAAAATAGTAAATATGAATCCATAGCTTGAAAAATATAATAAATTCAATGCTAAAAACCTTGAAAGTTGAACCAATAGGATTTAAATCCAGAATCCGCCTCTGATAACTACAATCAACCCTTTCTATTATGAGGTCGTTTTTCCGATATTTTTTGGCTGGCATAACATGGAAAATTGGCTCAAAAGAAAACTTGACTATCATAGTAAAGTAATATTATAAAGAATGATAATTATAAAGAAGCACTAAAGATTATTTCGAGAAAAGAAAAGAGAAGGCCACATTATGTTGAAACCTGAAGCCATAAATGCATGACACGAATAAAGGATCTTAAGGGAATATATATTGACTAGAAAACTAGTTAATTGTGTTTATCGGGGAGGTCAGTTCCAGCAAGAAAATGCATGACAAGTGAAAGGGATCTAGCTGCCTCATAACTTGGTACTTGATGTCCTGCTCCTCGTACTGTTGCAAATGTCATATCTCCTTTATATACTTGTGTATATCCACCCACCTACATTTTAAACAACATAAATAAGATCAATTTAAATTTAATTAAATGGTCGTGTTTTTTCTAAATTCAATGCAATATTGTCCAAACAGGGATATATATAGCATATTCATATTACTATATTATAAAATGGAAACGAATTTAGAGGCTAATAATATGATTACCTCTGCACTGAGGTACCAGGGGTGCCACGCAGTTTTGATAGGAAGCTTCATTATCTTAATAGAATTCTTGGTTGAAGTAACAGGTACCCTACCATCAGTGTCACCGCTGCATTTTTTCGTCAACATAAAAAAGTTCTGATTACTAAATAACCAAACACATAAAATAAGAAGATATAGAAAAATAAGAAAAAATAAAAAGCCAAACTAAAGAAAATGGTTACTGGATGATAATTAAGGTGGTCACCTGAATATCCACACTCGAAGTCCATTTGTCATAAACTCTCTGAGAAGAGGAATAATGGTTGATGGGCTGTCTGTCCAATTTGTTAGGACATCACTGCATATTTTAAGATAGATAGTTTCAGTTTTAAATTAATTCCTAAAAAATATAAATTAATAGGAAACAATAACTATAAATAAGAACATTTAGATCAGCGGTAAATTTACATTTTTTTAACAAACAAGAATATGCACAAGCCGCTATAGTTAATGAGTCATGTTTGGCCCTAGAGGCGGATCCGAAATTTAAAATTAACGGGTTCCTACAATTTTCTCAAGTTAATATATAATAATTTATGAGTTCATAATATTATATTTATAGATATATAATGCATTTCTTAATATATATACAAGATATGAACAAAAGTTACTAGGTTCCGGTGAACCCGCTCCGCCCCCGATATTGTTTGCCATTAACACGATCCCCTTTCAAAATTATAAAACTTTGGATATCAGTTATTTTTTAATGGTGTCCGCACCAATTTGCGGTACTTCAACTATTCCACTGGCTACCTTGGCACTAGTACTAAGAGCTTTTTTGAGAAGAAGGAATATGAAAAGATAAACTCAAAGATCTTGTGTATTAGACTTTCAATGCGTTCTATTCGTCTTATGCTTCTAATTTGCATTATGTTTTGACTAAAAACGAAGTATTTTGTAGCAGTAAAGGAGTATATAAGTAGATTAATATGGCTAAAATTCTTTGAAAATACCTGCATGGCTGCCAACTTGAATATTTAATGTTGGTGACATTGGCATGGAGAGCATTCTGAACATCAGGCCTATTCATGTAGGCAATCGTGTAATAATCACTACATGGATCGATCACTAACTGCATTGCATTGTAAATAATATTATCAATAATTTGTGTACCAAAAACCATGAGTATGATGATATGTAGAAAAGGGCTAGATATGAAGTTTGATCTACAATTTTCATATATTATTTTACACATTAAAGTCATATCATTTTCCAACCGAAAATTATTTCATAATCTCCTCTATTGCTTCGATATTGTAATGTTATACGAAAGTGGAAACGAATATGAACCGAACTTTATATTCTATACATGTAGACTTATAAGAAAATATATCGTTAATTCTGTACTAACTTAAATATCTATCCATCTCAAAAAGTTCAACTGGACTTAAAAAGTTTTAATGCTAAACTTTTAACCAAGAACTATTTTTAAAAAAAAAGACAGTAACGTGATCAGGCTATGCTTATTTAAGCAAGAACATTATGAGTAACTTCGTTTTAAAGGTAAATTATAACCTACTATAAGAAGTCAAATTACATTGACCACTGTAAAAATTCCATACACTGTCAGTGGATTAAATATAACCTAAATCCATTATTTAATTCAATTTTCATGCTATAATATTTTCTTAGTTAAATTTAACTAGAACACAAATAGCTCAAAATTATAATGCTATAACTTACAGAAGGCTTCTTGGGCTTGGCAGTGACATTGGTATTATGGCAGAGTGGAGCATATATGTTGTAGATATCAATGGGATCAGTATTATATTCAGCTTTACTTCCTGCCCATTTGCACTCATCTGATTCTGAACTCTCTGTGAACTTGCATTGTTTCTGGATTTGAGCTTCAAGTTCATCAGAAATCAGGGCATGACTTGCAAAATATTCATACATTCCTCTCGTATCCGTCTCATCATTTATCACTGCATTACCAATCTGCAGAAGAGAATAAGTACATAATTTGAATCAAGTTAAACCAAATGATGATATAATTAGAAACTTTCTACTTAGGAGTTATTTAATGATGCAGTAATTGATAGTTGTGGAACTCTGAGAAAAAAATTATGAATATACATCATGTTGACACTACAACATTTTGTGGGCAAATGATAACGAACTTTATACTGTCAGTACCTAAACATTTATATATTGGCCTATTCATACTTTACTACTATTACTTAACCTTATTGTGATTAGCTTGCACCATAATACTTATTCATTTTTTTTAAATATAAAGTGCAGCTAAGCAGTTTACAGCTGTATGATCTGTAATTATTTTTAGGAATTTATGTTAAAATATATCTTGGACATGCAATTTATGTTAAAATATATCTTTAGGAAGCAACCATTCTGTCCGAGCTAACTGTAATTGGTAGTAAACTTTTTTTTAATAGACTAAGTGACAGAAAAGAGTTGTTATGTCATTGTCTTCGTAAGCTTTAGCAAGCAAATATTTTAACATTTGTTTTGCTTAATTCGATTAATTTACTCGTTGAATATGGTAGTTTGGCCTGCTATTCTTCTTTTCCCACTTCCTTGCTTAGATTAACCAACTTTCAAAATTATTCTTACCAAAAGTTCTTTACTTGTGAAAAAAAAAACTACAATATTATCACTATAATCAGATATTTTAGAAGTTTGATGGTCAGATTATATTTTAACGATCAAAATTAGCTTACTCCTAACTTGAGACAAAAGCAGTGAATTTTGTACCTTGAATCTCATATCAATCCGTATATTATGTAATTACTAAATTGTATATATGTAAATTTTATAGACAAAATTTCTAGTGGATAAACTAATATTGTGGAGCCTGTTACATGTGATGCTAACTTGGTTATTGCTGTCAAAGAACAAAAATATGGCCATGCGGAATAATATGGCCATGTGATTGATGCTAACTTATTCATGTGCTCTAACTCCTAACAAGAGTTGTCCTCATCTCTGAAACTTCCATACTCTTGTGATTTTTTCCAAATTTCAATTAATACTCCATGTTCAGAAAAAAAAAAAACAATTTCTTTTTAGTAAGATCCAAATCTAGCTAATTTTATAGTATATTTCAGCACAAAGACAAAAACATAAAAAATAGAAACATATATATATATATATACAAAGGTTATATAATTATATGGAATTAAATTTGAAAGGGATGAAGAGACTGACCAAGATTCCTTTAAGATTAATGATAGTCTTGTTTGCCTCCTTGTTGTGATATAGAATGGTATGTGCCAATTGAGGTACATAATGACCAGCATAACTCTCTCCAGATATGTAAAAATCTCTATCTTTGTATTCAGGAAATCTTTCCAGCCAATTTACTAAGAACTCATAATTATCTTTAGCTGTTTTTCTATCTCCACCTATCTTAACATCAGATGATGTGTTAGAGTAGGAAAAACCTACTCCTGCTGGAGACTCCAAGAATAACACATTGGCAGCTAATGATATTCAAAACAAAAAACAAAAAAATTATTTGTTAGAGAGATAATAATAATCTTTAATTAATTCAGTTGGGTGAAAAGGAAAATAGTTTTGAAATTTACCATGATTCCATGCAAATTTATTTTTGTGAAGTGTTTTGCCATCACTGTTTACTCTAAATGGTCCAAGTTCTTGAAAGGCCCCATATGCAAGAGAAGAACATCCTGGACCTACAAAAATGAAATTACGTTTAATCAAACAAGAAAACAATAAATCCATATTGTCTGAAAATAAAAAATTATTAAGCTATATTCGCAGACAACATAAAGATATTTACACTATTAAAGTATTTTAACATGTGATAATAGGTTATAAGTACCATTTTTATTATGTTACAAACTAATATTTGTCATAGAGATTTTTCTCTAGTTACCTTATAATTGAACTGATTGTGTAAAGCATACAACTTAAACACAAAATTGGAGGGGGGAAGAAAGGTAATGCGAGAATGATAGATTTCGACATTGTAACTTTATTGATAGGTAAGTAATAACTTCATATTTGAGTTTTAGATTAGGAGTTTAAGTTTTATACAGCAATTGTGGAGAACATTAATTTCAACCAAATACTTTACTGATAATATGTAAAAATAATACAACTAGCAATGCTAATTACACTAGTAGTATAAAAATATTAACACTATAATTTACCTCCATTAAGCCAAAGAAGAAGAGGCAAAGAGTCCTTAGAACGTTGAGCCTCAACAAAGTAATAATAGAAAGCTCTTCCAGCAGATTCATCAACTGTAACATATCCACCATACTGCTCAAACCTTACTGGAGGTTGGCCAGGAAGTTTCTGAATCTTGTCATTCTCTTTTTGAGAAACCAAAGTTTTTTTACTATGAAGAGATTTGAGATCTTGATCATCAAAATCATGAGTAAAATGGCTTTTATCAATGTTGGAATTGTGCCTAAACTTAGCCTTGTAAAATTGGCCAAGGGCTTCACTTTGTGTCTTGACTCCAAAGATTTGAGTTACAGTAGCTGAAAGAAAGAGAGTCAATAAAAGAAGAGAAGTGGTGGACTTGATTGTCTCCATTAGCAGGACTGCTTGTTTGAAAAGAGAGGAGCCTTTATTGGGTTTTTATATCATTGCGTAAAAGGATGGGGACCTTTTGTTTTATGTACGGGAATCTCAACAGAAGAAACAACCAGGAATGGATCACTTAATCCAATAATTGAAGATAGAATGTTTATCCTAAAAGAAATTTGTAAAAATTGCACGGGTTACCCAAATTTTTAAAATTATTTAACCTATACCTTAATTTTTATAATTTCAGGCGATGCCTTCTTAATACTTGTGCAAAACTTTAGCTTATTTAGTGCTGACGTTTTTACAAATTAACTAAATAACTTCAGCATCTTCTGCTGAAGTTTTTCAAAAAGCTTTTTATGAGAAACTATTGAATCCAAGACAAAACTTCAGCATATTGGGTGCTGAAGTTTTTACAACTAAACTAAATAACTCCAGCATCTTCTGCCAAAGTTTTTCATAAAGCTAATGACGGCAAAAAGAATGAACCCAGGACAAAGCTTCAGCATATAGAGTGCTGAAGTTTTTACAAATGAACTAATTAACTTCAGCAGAAGATACTGAAGTTTTTGAAAAAGCTTTATGACAAAACTAATTAATTCAGGACAAAACTTCAGGCCCGTATGTCTGAAGTTTATGTGAAAAGTGGGTACGCTTGCAATTTTTTTTTGCAAAGCGGGTATAAGTTAAAACGTGACCTAAAAAGCGGGTATAAATGCAAAAGGCCGATATAAAAATGGGAAAGGATGATAACACTATGTTTGGATCATTGTTACCCATCGTTTTATAATGTATTGTATTGTCTTGTATTGTATTGTATTGTATTGTATTGTATCATTTTATGGATACAACGTTTGGATAGATTGTATCGTTTGATATTGTTAAATAACATTTTTGTTGTTTGGTTTGACTGTATCGTACTGCACTGTAACTAATAAGTTCACTAAAATACCCGTAAATATTTTAAATAAAAATTATCAAGAATTACACATAAAAATAAATTGAAAAAATCTCTTTCTACTAATTTATCACTAATTACGTAGTGAAAACCTGAAGAAAAGGTTAACTAATATTAGCAACAAAACAAATTAAAATGATGGAATGGAGACTTGGATAAAAAGAACAGGGCCAACCAACTCTAGAAAAGATGGAAGAAGACAAAGCAGGTCAATAGATTGGAGATTTGGAGTTAAAATAAAAAAATATAAAGGATAAAATAAAATTATAGTAATAAATAAAGGTATGATTGGAAAAGAAAATAGGAAACGATCCAACACTAAATCGGTTGTTTTATCAAATAGGACTTTTGGTTGTTCCGGGACAATGAATTTAACAATACGATACAATCAATTTTAAATAAACAATCAAAACAAACATTATTTCGGGATAACAATAAAATACAATACAATGGGTAACAATCATCCAAACAAACTGTAAATTTAAGTGAGAGAGTTTTTATATATACAATCAGATAATTTGTAATGTAATTACAGATAAATCTATATTATTAATATTAATTGATAACCTAGTAAAAGAGTTATATTAATTGGAACTGTCACGCTATATAACTTAAAGTCTGTATATTAATCCTTGCAATTTCACGCTGTAAATTTTTTAATTACACAAGCATCTGATTATGAATCCATCTTCACTGTCTCACCTTTTTTTCCCATTTATTTTGCTAAAGCCCTATTATCTCTTGTCATTAGCAAGATATTACTTATCGTGTAAACTTGATAATATTCTGTCTTTGGGGTGCAAATTACTCTTTTTAACATTTCCTTGAGTAATTTGATAAATTAAAATATATATTATTTGGTGAGACTATGGGGTCAGCAAAGGAAATAAGTGTCGTGTTGTGTGTGTGTAAAGGGTATGGGTGGTGCAGAGGAAAGGTAGTATTCATTATTCAAAGAGGATTACGAATAGTAGAATAAGGAGGTGGTTAGGATTCCATTCGATCGTTAGAGTTTGTTTCAAAAGATGATTCTTTTTCAAATTTTGGTTGAGTTTGTTTTGACAGGGAGAGGACTGGATTATATCCTTGAAAGGGAAATGTAAAAAAGAAGGATAACAAACCCAAATGAATGCAGACACCATAAAAGGAGAGCTACAATCAAAAACAAAAATTCATCTGTCATTGGCTGGATAATTTTTGTCTTCCTCTGCTCTATAAAAATATCAATAATTGGTTTTGGTCCCTTCAAAATTATTTGTGCAAGAGAAACCAAAAATGGCTTCATTATTCTGGCAGCATATTGTTTCTATAATATAACTTCGTTGTCAATTTATATGAATTTTCTTCTTTCTTTCGTTGTCGAAAAAATTAGCTGGATTGACCACTTTTCGGGACGACTATTATAGTTCAGTTATATTTTAAATTATAATGGCAAAGTGATCTCGCCCAACTCTAATCCTAAAAAGGATAAACGGTCGCTGCAAATATAACCCGGTAGGAGTCTAGAGTTGAATCCCATAGAGAATTAAGGTTTCGCTATAACTGTTCAATATCACTAAGAAGACAAGTTTGAACAATTTCTTATTTATAAATATAAAAATTCTTATTTTAAACTAATTAACAAATTAAAGGAGTGGATTATCAACTAAAGATGCTAAGGGTTGGAGATAAGATTGAAAAAAACTACAGTTATGATTTTTCTAATTGTCGGAATCCTTCCCGCTACGTCTCCTATAATTTTACCTAAATATTCTCTTCTGATCATGAGCACTCGACTTATCGTAATTCTCTCGAGAGCAACTACAATATGTACTAGTCATATTCTCTCGAATTACGCTAGCTTGTACTTTTTCATCGCTCACTATGATCACGTCAAAGCTTCGTGTTATCTCTAATCTTGTTTTTAAACCCGCCGTATTGATCTTTCATATACCTTGGGAGTGACGTTGTTCGACAACAGTCTAAATATGCACTCTTCTCAAGCAATACATAATAAATAGGCACAGTCAATTGAGAGCTTTTCAATTAACTAAAATAAGCACATAGTTGGACAAGTAAGGAATTTTTTTTAAAGTAGGGATGTTCAAAGGGAAAATTATATTGAAATATATAACGGGAGTTCATACTCCAAAATTTCAATCAAACTCTAGATGATGAATTAGCTATTCATAAAAAGAATGTCAAAACACAATACAAAAATTCATAACCAATAATGAAAAATAGGAAGAAGAAGGGGGAAAAACTCGTGGTTGAATTTCCTCCTTGCTCCTAGCGTGTTCTTGCCTCCTTAGGTGTTGTCTTACCCTAAAGTAGTGTCTCTTCCTTCAAAATGACGCTTTATCATGTATTTATATCAGTTAGGGTTTGTATGGGGCCGCCTTGAGCTCTCCTATTTTGAAAAGGAGAAGTTGAGTCGCATGCCTAGGGTTCATGCAATACACATCCCTAGGCACGATCTCAGCTATTTTTTTTCTTCATTGTTTCTTTCGCGTGCCAAGTCCAGTGCCAAAGTGCCATACTTCACTGGTTTGATTCATTTCCTAGGTCATTTCACGCCTACCTTTCATGCAATGCACCAATTGTGACACGCTTCCAGCTCTTGCCTCTCAACTTCTTTTTGTATCAATTCATCCGATTTTCGCCAACTTCCATCCAAACTCATTCCTACACACAATAAACATGTGATGAGAATATTTTATGTTCATAAGCATGTAATCTCCCACGATTCACATAAGATACATATGCAAACATAGTCAAAATTATATACTTTTCATCATTTATCACTATCCCACACTTAAACTCTTGCTCGTCCTCGAGCAACTTAAAGTTAAGCACACCAGTAAGTAACATAATTCCAAAATATACTCAAGCATCATATCAATGACAATGATTTATATATCAACGCTTAGAACCCAACATAAGAACTATTGACATTTTCCCTCATTTTTAGACTAATTCCAAGACTATTTAAAATATTTGTGTGACTCTTCTAATATCCTAACCTAAAAAATTGACTCTAATATGTTCCAATGCTATGACTTGCTTCTTGTGCCAACTCAAAAACCAAGGTTTCACCAATCCTTTACAATTCATATGCCCGCACCAAGAAATCACAGAGAGAAGTAGTCCACACGCTCAAATATAAGTTCATGTATAGTCTAAGGACTCAAATATTGAAAGAGCTCTCACGTTGAAACTCGTATGCCATCCAAGTTCGTACCATAGGCTTGCCCATAGTGTAAGACTCGACTAATTTATGCTTGCAAAATCTAGGATAAAGTAGGACTTTATAGGTTGTAATGTAGGCTAAGGGACGAATATATATATATATATATATATATATATATATATATGATGTAATATATTCTTTTGTATATTTAATTAGCGATTGTAATGTAAAAATAATACGGACTAGCTAGTTTTCGGACATGTTATTTNTCCCTTTTGAGCTTGTAGACCTTTTTCTTTGGCGCCCACATTACGAGCCAACCCCAATTTTGTTCTAAATCATATCTTGTTCACCCTTTACCTCCAAAGGCACTTAAGTCGTTGAAAGAGTAAACAAAGAGATAGGGTAGCTTTTGAGTGGAACCATAGAAAGGCCAAAAAGGTGCACTTGAGTTAAAAGCCTTACTAGCCGAAAATACCAAATTAAAGAGAGTCTGGAAAAAAACAAAAGAAACAAAAAAAATAAAGAATGAATGGCACCTCCCATATCTTTATTCGGGTTAGTGAGTATCTATATGTTGATGTGATTAATGAAGAAATGACAAGAAAGTGCTTAAAAGCGAAGTGTGGTGTATTAAAGAGCTTAGGAGGGTTAGTCACTATATATATATATATATATATATATATATAGTGACTAACCCTCCTAAGCTCTTTAATACACCACACTTCGCTTTTAAGCACTTTCTTGTCATTTCTTCATTAATCACATCAACATATAGATACTCACTAACCCGAATAAAGATATGGGAGGTGCCATTCATTCTTTATTTTTTTTGTTTCTTTTGTTTTTTTCCAGACTCTCTTTAATTTGGTATTTTCGGCTAGTAAGGCTTTTAACTCAAGTGCACCTTTTTGGCCTTTCTATGGTTCCACTCAAAAGCTACCCTATCTCTTTGTTTACTCTTTCAACGACTTAAGTGCCTTTGGAGGTAAAGGGTGAACAAGATATGATTTAGAACAAAATTGGGGTTGGCTCGTAATGTGGGCGCCAAAGAAAAAGGTCTACAAGCTCAAAAGGGATGAATACGGATAATGTTATCACTGGAAGGCAAATAGGCTGAAGGGTCAATCAAAGAAATACCTATATCATTTCCTAGACTCACAGGATTTAATCATTTCGCTTTGAATCACACACGGGGCAGGTTCTAGACTAACAAGGATGGCATAGAGTACAACAAAAATCTCACCTCACACAATGCACATGACTTACTCAGGACAACTCAGACCCTATTCTTAGGTTAAAGCACTAACATAGTCATCATATAATCCAAACACTAGGAAGTAACAACAAGATCCAATAGACGAGCCCAAGCGTCAAAAGAAAGTCACATATATTCTCAAGGCATATAGTCACAAGAATCAAGTAGAAAGTACTCAGCGCAAATGCTCCACCTCTTAACTCTGATATAAACCATGTCAACAACATAGACACTCAAGTTCTTCCCCTTCCATTATCAGTTCAAAAGAAAAGAAGAATTTCTTTTTTTTGTATTTTTCTTTAGATTTTACCTAAAGAAAACTATCCAAGAAGTCCATCGTCGCGAAAAGTCTAAAACTACTACCCGGTTCGAAGAGTCATCCCTTGGAAATAAACTGTGGCCATAAGAAAAACCAAGAGGGGTTATTTCTACCTAATTACTTTTTTATTTCAACACACATAAAATAGCACAACTAAAATAGCATAGGAAATTACCCAAACAGTCTCTTCAACCCAGACTTAAATTGCACATTATCCCTAATGCACCCCCATAAATGAAAGAGGTTAAAAAAACTCCCTGGTAGATCAAATGTCGAAGCATTAATTGTTCAAAGGGTACTCAGACTTCTCCCGAACTTGGTTCTTTGTGCGGGCACCCCACAGTTAGTTCTAACCATCTTACTTGCTTTTTCTTCCTTCCTATGAATTTGCTTCCCATGCTCCCAGAAAATAAAAAATGATACTACAAAAATAATACAATAAAAAAATTAAAAATAAATGAAAAAAGTAAAGTCGGGTTGCCTCCCAACAAGCGCCTAATTTAACGTCGCGGCACGACGTGAATCACTTTCAGCCTCCACCTCGAGCTTATGAATCGAACCACACGTTTTGATTCAAGATTATGATTGTGCTCTGGGGGGGGGGGGGGAAC